>JAPDFK010000444.1:0-31879 GCA_027569635.1 Lasiosphaeriaceae sp. G1095 | reverse complement strand
CCCCCCCCCCCCCCCCCCCCCCCCCCCCCCCCCCCCCCCCCCCCCCCCCCCCCCCCCCCCCCCCCCCCCCCCCCCCCCCCCCCCCCCCCCCCCCCCCCCCCCCCCCCCCCCCCCCCCCCCCCGGGGTTCGTTGTGTTTTTGTTCCCTTTTCTGTTTTTGCATCTTTCTTTTTTTGGTCTGTCATTCGCAGAGCCCTTTTTTTTTTTTTTTGTTTCTTTTATTTATTCGAGATTATCATGTCGTGCATAGATTAGGAGCACCAGAGTGCATCTCGAACTTGGGAGCTTCAGGGCGTAGCATTATTATGAAATATATGATTGATGATATAGTATCAGGAGCTGTTTTTCTCTCTTCTTTTTTTGCTTGATACTTGTAGGGGAGCGGTAGTAATTCTGGTGGTCTTCATCTTGAAGGTTATGTCAGTCACTTGTACGAAGGGGTGAATGATGCTGATATAAACCAGTGGGAACGAAAGGATTCAAAAGAAGGTTTCATCGCATCCAAATTTTGAAATGAGTCCGTGATAGAGAAAGGCTTGCTCTGTGGCAGTCCTCCAGAACGAGACGTGGGCAGGTGCGGACAGCATTGTCGGATATAAAGGTGGTGTGTTGTTCCTGGCGTAGCTTTCGTGTTTTGGTTGAGAAAAGGGACAGGAGGCGAGGGAGACAGCAGGAGCAGAGGTGCCTTACCTGGTAAAGTAAACTTTGCAATCAAGGAGAGTGATTACCCTAGGAAAGTGACCTGGGCTGTGATGCTCCATTCTCCACGCAAAACGAGGAAATCCACAACTTTATCTCGCCCCTGCCAAGAACATGATGTGACTGG
Organism: Lasiosphaeriaceae sp. G1095; assembly: GCA_027569635.1. NCBI lineage: Eukaryota > Fungi > Ascomycota > Sordariomycetes > Sordariales > Lasiosphaeriaceae > Lasiosphaeriaceae sp. G1095. Next base: position 31,054 of record JAPDFK010000444.1, on the reverse strand, counting down.
GCAGGAACGATCAGGCTCACATCACTGTATTTAAGCTCAACCCCTACAACGCAGGCCATTTTCTCTTCTTCAGCATCAATACCACCACTTTGACCCAGTCCAGCTCCTAAACTTGACAGTGCGCGGAGGGCTAAAACGTGGGTTTCAGTTCAATTGCCACACCCTTTTTCCGTTTCTTTTGCAGGCCTAGGATTTCTGGCTGTCTGCGTTTGGGACTTGAGTTTATGTCCACATGCCCTACCCGGAGGCCTGAGATAGTGAACGTTAGGACCGGCGACTCCCGGCTCCTGCCGCAGTATGGCTCACGCCAGGCACTAAGCCCCTTTGACAACACGAAGATGGGAGTATTGCCATAATCAAGACCGACACATGGTTTGGGAGGGGCGGCCATGGGGTAAGTATGACACCCTGGGCTCGGGTCCAGCCAGGAATAACACGTCTTCTCTCTCACCTAGTCGCTGCGGGCCGCTGGCCAAGCCCCAAATCTCTACCAACCTCGATCTATCTGTCTTCCACCTTCTGTCGACCATCTCCAGCGCCTGAAGTCCAGCCAACAATCCGGTCAGCAACCATCGTTCCTGGCAATGAAAGGCCTTCCAGATGGCGACCACGGACCACACATGGCCAAATATGTCACCCTTCATTAGGCTTATGTTGTCGTTACGTGTGGCTGGCTAATCGGTAAGGCGCCTCCCCATTACCCTTCGTCATGACACTGCTGAAGCCAAGACGCCTTTGTTGTTATTTCGAAGGCTTTACCTGTTTTGATCGATCCGTTTTCCACCCGGATTCACGCCCGTGTCTAGTAGCTCTGGTCATCTACAGCACCTGTGCCCTGGCCAACAAATCAATCAACAACCATGATTGCCGGCGGTGGAACGCCCTTCAAACACACGGACAGCTCGTGATGGCGACCAATGGAACTATGTTGGCGGTGCAGGCAAATTTGTAAGCACCCCGTGCCGAACCTCCCACCGTGTATGGCTGAAATTGACACTCATTTCTGTCAGCTCAAACGCTTCGTCGCTCTCGGTAAATGCCTCTTCTTTGCTCATTTCTCTCTTCATTCACACTCATGTTGGGATGCAGTCGTTTCTCTCAGCGACGTTGTCTTCAACATGCACAACATCACCAGTGCACGTCGGCCGTTCGGTTAAGTTCCAGGACGTTGGGAGTTTGGACCTGGATATTTCAAGAAGGGGGAACGGGAACGAGATGTAGTCATTTTGTGCAAGTCATGTCTGGCTGTCACCGCAAAGAATTGGAAATTGGAAATACATGCATGCACTGGTTTCGACGCTAGTACGCAGATGGGACGACTTGGGACGTCGTGTCAGGTGATCTTCCCGGCATGCTGTTGCGGCTGAGTGGGGTTGACTTCGTTTCTTAAGCAATGATGACCATTGATCAGTCTTAGCCTTCTTCACAGGTTACCATCTCTGAAACTCACGGTTCTTAGTTGGAATTATCAACAGTGTCCTTCAGGAAAGACGGCACGATTCGTCGAATAATTACGGGGGTGCCACCATCATCTTATCTTCACGGCGGGCGGGCAGGCCATCAACGTTGGATGACTCAAAATGTCGGTAGGTGATTCCATTGGCTGGAAAATTTGACCATACTGGCCTCACTTGTACAAAACAACAGATCAAAGCCAGCGGGTTGTCACGATTTCCTGACTAGTTACTCGACCAAAAGCGCGGATACGTGGCCCTGCGCTAAGCGGCCAGGTGTTTCTAGTCTAGGGTCTGGTCCCAACAGTTTTTCACAGACATATCACACTCACCATGGACATCATCCCTGGCGGGTTGGGCTGGAAATCTGCTGTATTCATTGCAATCCTGTTGGATTTCATTTTCCCGTCCGCCTTTATACGCAATGCTGTTTTGTCCATGGCCTTGTCGCCAACCGCGGCTGGACACTTTCTGCAGTGGCTGGTCGCTGGTTATATCGACGGCTTACACATTACAGAGAGCTGTAGGCAATCGGTCTTGAGCATTTGGGTATTTCTCGGGACGCTACTTGCCCGACGGCTGATGGGGCTATGTTGGTTGCTGATAAAGTTGCTCGTCCGTTTGTTGTGGAGTCATAACGCAGTCGTCACAACATGTTCGCTGGGTCTCGCCGTGCTGTGGCGATTCACTCCCGACATTTGGCGAAGGAAGATCCGGAGCCTTTGGCACTGGGCTACTCTTATGCCAATCCTGTGGTCAACCAACCTCGGCTACTTGGCTTTTGTGGGTTGTTCGGCTGTCCTGATGGCCACCGCAACGGCGATTAGGTGGGCTTTCGCTTCCATATGGCCTTCACCGTCGGAACTATTCTCATACACGTCGGCCCCAAAACTGGACGATGCCAGCACACAAATCCGCCTTTTCAGACTGGACAGAAAACTCCCCTTTGGCCGACTCTCTGGGAATCTCATCACAGTCACGCTGGGGGAAGCACCCCCTTACTACGCCATATCCCACGTCTGGGCCCATGGACCGCGCGACATGCGGCCCATCACAGTTAATGGAAGCGTACTCCACATCACGGGGAATCTGCACGATATCCTCATGCGGTGCTCTTCGTTTTCCCAGCCGCAGCTCGTCTGGATTGACTCCATCTGTATTGACCAAAGCCAAACCAGTGCGGGTCTTGGAGAGAAGTCGTTACAAGTCCGCGCCATGAAGGACATCTACCAGCGGGCTGCGCATGTGCTAGTCTGCTTGGGCGAGGGGCCATCCTTTCTCGCCTTCGCCTTGATCCGCGAGCTGAAGTGGGTCAACGAGGCCTGGGGCGATGCATACACCACAAGCCACGTCACGGGCTTCTTGCCGCGGCGACAAACCGATTTCCTCCTCCGAGCACGAATCGATGCACTCATTGGCTTGTTGCAGCGTCCATGGTTCGGCAGGGTTTGGGTGGTGCAAGAAGTAGTGGTGGCAAATCAAGTTACCTTCTTTTACGGCCGAGAGGCGATTCCGTGGTTGGAGTTTATGAACCTGCTGAAATCTATCGCCAGTGGCCCCATCATCGGCCTTCTTTCAGGGCTGGGATCTGATAGCACGGCTGTTGGTGGGCCATTATCGACGGCGACCTCATTCCTTGGGACCCTGAGCCTTCCGTTCATCGTTGGCTACCGCCTAGAGCACGGCTGGTTTGGCCCCGAGTCCATAAGCCATGTCCTTCGGGTGTTTGGTGCCAGGGAAGCTACGCTCCCCATTGACAAAGTGTTTGCGCTTATTGGCATCTCCAAACACAACACGGACCTCGAACGGCTCATCGATTACCAGCGAGACACGGACGAAGTGCTGCTCGACCTGGCCCATTTCTTACTCGACATTGGACAGATTCTGGACGTGCTTGATCTTGCCGGTATCGGTCGGAGCGGCCGCAGTGTCAATCTTCCCTCCTGGGCTGTCGACTGGACCAAGGTAGCGGCCGGGATGCCCCTGAGCTCCAGCTTCGCCACGGCCGAGGTGCGCTATAGAGCGACAAGACACAAACCGCGGAGCGTGAGACGGGGCAGCTCACGACAAGAAATCCAAGTGGCAGGGAAACCTCTCGATAAGATCCTGAAGATACTTCCCACGGCAGAAATGCAGCCAGCGAATGTGGATTCTCATATGTTGTCGTCCATCGCGGCTTACCCAGACGACGCTCTCAGATTGGCACAAGAGCAACACGTTGCGGATCCATACCCGTATCTCGACAATCAACCCCTCGACGAAGCGGTGTGGCGTACTCTAATCGGCGACAAGACGTTCTCTGTGCGGCCAGCGCCACCGTCCTACGGCAATGCCATAAAGAAAAGTCTCGAAGTGGTGCGGTATATGATACCAGAGCTCCCGGCCCTGGCAGCAAGTTCGGGGCCAGCAGCAAGCTTTTTTGATTCCATTGGGAAAGGGTCGCGTGGTGAGAACTTGTCGCCAGACATGGTTCGAGAGATTCAAGAGGCCAACAAGGCGTTCAATGACGTTGACCTTCTCTTCGATAGTGGCAAGGGGTCTACTCCACACGCGTTTTGCACGACGGAGAAAGGGTACATTGGCATGGTTCCCATTGCCAGCCGCGTGGGCGATAGCATCTGCTTGATCTTTGGGATGGATGTCCCTTACGTACTGCGCACGGAGAAGAATCAGGGGGGGTCGGGCAGGTATCAGCTGGTTGGAGACGCGTACGTCCATGGGATCATGGATGGGCAAGCCCTGGGACTGGGAGACGAGGCGCAGGATTTTGTTCTCTATTAATTAATTAATTAAGCTGAGCTCGGAATATGAACGTGTTTATGGTTGTCGTATTTGGAAGTAGATTACAGGGAGGAGGGGTATGGGAACCTTCAGGGGTCGTGCACACCAAATACTGCCATCGAGGTATGTAAAATATAGTGAGCACGGATGGGCGACTGTTCTAGCCCATACCAACGAAAAAGGCATCGGAGAACAGATCTTAGGGGAAGAGCACTTTCCGCTAGACCTGGACCTTGGGGTTTTGCATAAACCCGGGTTCCCGAACTTGGAAGCAAAAGAAGGCCCTTTCGGCTGCCTGCTGCACCGGAGATAACCGGGCATCTGTTCTCGGACCACATGTTGCATCAGTCAGACCTAGTACTATTATTTGCTCACATAAATAGCTGCTGCTAGTGCGAGACAGCCGCGTGGTGATGGTGACTCATTGCGGCACAACCACCACTGAATTTCCAGTGAAGGATTTCTCTCCCCTACCTAACCTGAGATTATAATAACTAGTCTAGGTTGTCAAGCAATTTCACCAATTATCACTGGTTTCCCAATCCATCCCTCATCACTCATCCATCCATCATCACTCATCCATCCATCATCACTCATCCATCCATCATCACTCATCCATCCCCATATTAATTATTCCCATTGTCCACATACGAAAAAAGATGACAACCACAACCATTGCCATTGTCGGCGGTGGGCCATGTGGTCTAACCCTTGCTCGCCTCCTGGAATGCAAAGGGATCGACTATATCGTCTATGAGCGCGACGAGAGCGAAAACACCTCCCGCCCGGGGGGCAGCCTCGACATCCACGGCGAGACGGGGCAACAAGCCCTCAAAGAGTGCGGCCTGTTTGACGAGTTCAAGAAATACGCGAGATACGAGGACACGGCTTTCGCAGTCGCCGATAAGTCGGGTAAAGAGCTTTTGCGGTTAGATCAAGGCCGCGATGCTCCAGAGATTGACCGCCGAGAGCTGCGCCAGATCCTCTTGGATTCCATCCCAAAGGACAAGATTAAATGGGGCCACAGTCTGACTAGGGCAATGCTTGGCGAGGACAGCAAGCCAGTCCTCTACTTTGCCAACGGTGCGGTGTTGTCTGGGTTTAAGCTTGTTGTTGGAGCTGATGGGGCGTGGAGCAAAGTGCGCTCTCTGGTACGGTCTCTCACCCTTTCCTTCCTGATGGAGGATTCATGGCCAATAACACACCATTTAGCTCATGCAAGCGACCCCCCAATACTCCGGGAAGAGCTACGTCGAGTCCAGAATCGCGCTTGACAACCCTCTCTACGAGACCACAGCCAAAACAGCCGGCGCAGGATCCAACGTGGCCATTGGCTCCGGCGTGCCCGTCGTGACCCAACGGCAAGGCGACGATGCCTACAGAAATTACTTTGGTCTCCAAGTCCCCGAGGATTTCTTCCGCGGCGGCGGCGGCGTCGACCTCGACGACCTTGAAGGCACACGCCGGCTCTTGCTTTCGGATTTCTACGCCGACTGGGCCGAAGAATACAAGGACCTCATCAGCCACGCCACCGACTTCCGCCCGTGGCCGCTGTATACCCTGTCCACCAAAGACATGGGCTGGAAGTCTGTCCCGGGGGTGACGCTGATCGGAGACGCCGCCCATCTCGCCATGCCCAACGGCGAGGGCGTGAACCTCGCCATGACGGACTCGTTGAGGCTGGCAAACCAAATCGTCGAGCACGGGAGCACTACTGATACTGAAAACCTCGACCAGGCAGTGCGGGACTACGAGGCGGACATGTTCCCGCGCGGGATCGAGACGATTGATCAGGGCATTGTGATGTCGGATATCATGTTCAGTGAGGATCCCCAAGCGCTTCTTCAATTCTTCAGCCAATTCCCTTCGAGCCTTGATTAGGGAGGGGGCCTTTATGGATCAGGAAGAAAAAGAAAAAAAACACCCCTCTCATTCATAACATGTATTAGACTATTAGTAGTTAAAATGAACTCCCGCCTCCAAACATCTCCCAACCCGGGGCTATGCATTAATTACGTACTAATAATTAAGACCACTACTCCTTTATGATTTTGTTTGTTTATTCGAGCACAGTTTTGGTATGTGAGTAAGGTAAACCGTGCAGGTAATGATTGATATCCGAACCCTTCGTTTAATACGTGAACGTGATGAGTGCGGTTAATATCGCTTGAACTTTCCCTTCCGAGTCCTGGATATCCTTATAACCGATGGAGTGGTGATAATAACCACCGGTGAAACTTGCGCAGATACTCTACCTTTGCAGACCCGCCCTAAATTCATTTTGTGGCTAATACGTAAACATTTCTCCCAGCATGCATTTTCCCAAGTTCTAACCAAGTTTGTGCACTCGGCAAAACCTATCCTATCCATCAACCCTAACCCTAGCTGTTGATTAAAAAAAAGAATTCGTCTTTTTAATTACAAGGATATGAACAACAGCAACGCGCCATCGCAACCACCACGCGAGCGAGTTGCAACAAACTTCTCCACCCCCACTAATTAATTATCTGCACTCTTAACAATCTGCGCAGTCTGTCCTTCATGGAATCATCCCACCAATCCGACGACGATGACGAGGAAGCCCCCTCTGACCGCGACCCCAGCGAGTTCAGCCCACTTCTGATTGCGGCCAGGATACCGCAATCATTAGCCTCGGAGCACGAAGAAGCAATTGCCCAAGTGATAGCGCGGCGACTCTACCTGTCGCACTTCCTCTCAACATGGAACGCGCGCGTCTTTGAGTTTGGCGCCGTCCTGTACCTGGCCACCATTTTCCCGGGCACCCTCTTGCCCATGTCGCTCTACGCGTTCGCCCGCGGCCTGTCGGCAATCGTCCTGGCTCCCGCCGTGGGCCACTACGTCGATGTTGGCAGTCGTTTGCAGGTTGTGAGGGTGTCAATTGGTATTAATTATGCATTCTTCTTTTTCTTTCATGATCGAAGTAGTACTAACAATACCTTTGAATCAAGTCTTTCAAAGGCTTGCCGTAGCAATGTCTTGCGTCATCTTCTACGTTCTAGCGATTGGCATGCCACTTGGAAGCCGCGGGTTCACAGCCGGCATGCTTGCGCTGCTTTCTGTCCTGGCATGCGTGGAGAAGCTGACGTCCATCATGAATCTCGTGGCGGTGGAAAAGGACTGGGTATGTTTCAATAACTCTCGCTTCTTGATTTTCCTGCCTGCGGCTGATTCGGTATACTGACTACTTCATCGTGTAAACAAAATAGGTCGTAGTTGTGGCAGAAAAGGATCCAGTGAAACTCAGGACCCTCAATGCACAGATGCGACGCATCGATCTCTTGTGCAAGCTTTTCGGCCCGCTCTTTATTGCCATGGTAGACAGCATCGTCTCTGCCCAGGTTGCCATTGCCGTCAACTTTGCAATGAACTGTGTGTCAGTCTTTGTCGAGTATGTCGCCATAGCCCGGGTTTATCACGACGTACCGGCCCTCCAAGAGCCCAAACCAGGAAGACGATCAGAGCAACCTCACACAGATACTGCCAGTACCTTCTCTTCTTTCGGTGGACCATCTCAGACTCCTTTCACGCGGAGACTTGTACACAGAAGCTGGAAGCACGTCCAGGGCGCTGTAAAAAACTCGGCCTTCAACTTCAACCTGTACCTGCACCACCCCGCCTTTCTCCCCTCCTTCGCTGGCGCGTTGTTGTATCTCACCGTGCTTAGCTTCGCCGGGCAAATGGTCACCTACCTACTCTCAGCCGGGGGGGACTACTACACCGGCACCGCGATCGGCATTGCGCGGACGCTCGGCGTGGTCCTCGAGGTGTTCGCGACCTGGGTGGCGCCGTGGCTCATGGGCCGGATTGGCCCCGTGCGCGCGGGGCTTTGGCTGAGCAGTTGGCAGGTTGGCATGTTGATAGTCGGGGTCGCCGTGTTCTGGGGGTTCATGGAGATGAACCCCTTTGTCTCGGCGAGCGGGCTTGTGGTCGGGACTGTCTTGAGTCGGCTGGGGCTCAGGGGGTTCGATATGTGCATGCAGCTTATCGTGCAAGAGGTAACGTATAATTACCTACCTCGTGCCCTCTCTCCCCCTCTTCTCTTCTCATTGTTTTCACACAGTGTGGTTTCTTTTGGCAGAAGCAAAAGTATGTGAAAACTGACCGGCTGCATCTGATATGTTCATCCATTAGGAAGTCGAGGCCGAGTTCCGCGGCGCGTTTTCCTCGGTCGAAGCAGCTTGGCAGAACGCCTTTGAGCTCCTCTCGTACGCCTCGACCATCATCTTCTACCAGCCCCAGGACTTCAAATGGCCCGTCCTGCTCTCCGTCACGGCCGTGGCGTCTGCGACCGGGGCGTATGCTTTCTTTGTGTACCTACGAAGGGGCCATTTGCTCCACCTCGACGTCCTGATGGCTTTATTGGGCAGCAGCAGCAGAGCTGGGGAAATAGAGAGAGAGAGGGCGTTGGAGAGGGTCACGTCCGGCAGCGATATGTAGACTGCCTATTAGGTAGACAGTGAACACGTGGAAGCTCCGTGTTCCACCACACACCACACACCACAGGCCCAAACAAAACAAATGACAGGGCGAGCCTTTGGCTCAGAAAAAGGAGCAAAAGATCGGTGTTCTTTTCACTGATTAGACGATGTCCTGACAAGCAAGATCTTCCGGTGTTGTGCACACAACCTATTGTAATTAGTTTTTTTTCCATAATTAGCCCAGCGCAGTTGGGGTGTTATTTTCATGGCACTTCAAGATCACACATGCCACTTATAATTAATTAATTAGAAGAGCTCAAGTTTGAGATTTCTTTCGATTTTATGTAAATGACTTGAAGAGATCGCAATTCGGGTGTTGGTTCGAGAGCGAGGATTTCTGCCAGGACGTCTATTCTGAACTTTGTTGCACTCCTGGAGAGAGTTCTTGAGAACGGGTAAGGCAACGGAATTACGTTGGGTAGTAAAACTGGGATTGGGACCAGGGTGATAGAAGTAAACAAAACGGGCCGGAAGTTGGTTACTACCAAAGAGACACTACCTATTTGCCAACTAGGTACCTGCCTACATTAGATGCTTAAGGTATTATTCAGGTAGGTACTTATCTAAGGGTGTTATATATAATACTACCGCTAACTGCCTATGCAGTACTCCTCCGGAGCTCCCGCTCAAAGCAAGCGCTAACCCTCCTATCACAAAAGCAATCATGTAGGGGGTGCCGGTCAACTGCCTCTTCAAACGCCGAACTAAGTTGCCGCCAGTCGACAGATCCGCCCGAGATGGCGATCAGGTCGATCCTCTCGCCCGGCCGGGGCACGGTATTGCCGTCCATGAGGCGCACGAGCCCTACCGGTCTGCTGTGAGCATCACCCAGGCACAGTACGGTGCACATTCTCTTGTTGGTGCCGAGGTAGTCGAGCTGGAGGACCAATGTCTTGACGGCTACGGTGGGGCGCCTGTTCCCCTCATGCGTCAGGGTGGATTTCACGGGGAAGGTGCCTGTGTGGGTTTTTGCCTGAGAGAAATGACGACTTGAAACTGGGATTTTGGACGGTGTGCGTGAACGGGGTATATTGGTCGGACGAGTGAGTAAAGAAGGGGGCCGCCGCCGCCCTCGTCGTGATGTATGAACTAGACTAATTATCCTTTAGGGATTCCGGAGGTGTTGATACTAATTTGGTTCTGAGAGGCGCGCGTACTCCTCGAGCAGTAATTATGTGGTGTCTGTGTGCCCGGTTTACCGCGTCTCTGAAATATCCGCTTGTAAACACTTCGGATCCCGGCCTAGGTAGAATAACATCTAGGTACAGTGCTAACTAGTCAAAGGACTGGATGTATACCTCACTATCTGAGATAATGGCACCGAAACCCACCATCTTTCCTGTAATTATGCGTCGTGCTCCAACGCCCCTACCAACTAACTTACTGTCTTTCAGCAGCCAAGAGAATACTCAAAGCAAAAATCCTCCACATTAAGTCTAAATAATCCTCAATTCCATCTCAGTCCCACGAGCTTGCCATCGATTCCAAGTCCTCTCGCCCTCTCCTCCCGCTTCGTCCATCAACAGATCCTCCCCCTCATCATCCGACAGGAATATCACAGATCCTCTGCGACGCACCTGGGGCATCTCGTCTTCAGAAAGCCGGACATATGCCACACGCTTGTATGCTTGGATTTGTCCGTCTTGATTCCTACAGCGTGCAGCTCTTTCCACCAGAATGCCACTTGGACTGCAGACACTCTGCGACACGAGGAGCAAGATCAAATCACCCATCTCCCTGCTCTCTTCATCGGGTTCGACATCCCACAGCACCTGGAAGTCACTTTCAAGCCAGCCTTTACTGGTATCTATGTCTAAGAACCATACACTCAGTCTTTCCCTGTTCGGCTGATATCGGAGGCGAGCGCGCAGACACATTCCCTTAAGCACGAGATAAGCGCCCTCACGAACGTTGGAGAATTTGTTGGTCGATGCCGCCGCCTCCGCAGAGATCCCTCGTATCTCGAACGTGTTGCTGATCCGGTCTGTCTTGTTGTCCCATGAATACGCTGCGGCGCCGGTCACGGATGCCCAGGACCATGTTGGCGCACAATACGGAAAAATACGCCTACTCTCTTGGCTATCAGACCAACTAACGTGCCACAGCAGGTCTTTCGCAAGTGCCGATTTCCAAACCCCAGCAAGATATGTGTCGCCTGGGCGAAGCCGACTTAGTCTTTTGGCGAGCCCCGAAAGTGCAACGAGCCGGTCCGACCCGACCGTGAGGTCGAGACAAGAGTACTCTTGAACAATCTCCCTTCGCCAGTACTCGTCGATATCCTTGGCATCAGGGTCTGCGAGACATCGTTTGAGGAGGCTCGTGTTGAGTACTGGACGGATGCTGGTCGCAGAGCATTCGCAAGTGCAGAGGGATCGGCATTCCCAGGCAAGTTCCGAGTTTGAGAAGTGAAAGGTTCGTGGGGCGAGAACGCGTTCTTGGAATACCCACCCCCGAGTGGACAGCTTGCTTCTCGGCTGTGGGCGATCATCTTCGAGGGGGGCCTCCGGGGCTGTCGAATGCTGCTTGCCAAGCTGGGCGGCGGCTGTTCTTAACGCACTCGAGGTATCGTGATACGGCAACATCAGGGCTTGGATCCCCCTCTGACGAACCTGGACAACTCCTAGGACTGCTGTCTTCCCTGCTGAGTCTGGGCAGCTATACGGAATGGACTGCTCCTGACGAAAAATTCGTGTAGGAGGGCGTAAGAACCCCTGGTTGGCATCGGGAGCTGCATCAGCCGAGATAGTAAACAGGGCGTTTTCGTAGACACTGGCCATTTTAGAAGACTCGGTTTGCCAATCTTGTTTGCAGTCCTGGACAATACACAGGGAGTCTATCCAGAGATATCGCACCCCAAAGGCCTTGGCCACGACGACGGCGTCTGAGAATGTTTGCGGTAGCAGAGATGGGAGACCGTCTTCAATATACTCGGACAGGTTTGCCTTTGTAGTTGTAACGCGGCATCTGCCGCCCCAGCAATGGCTTAGTGCAGCGTACCATGCCTGCTCTCCTGGCAATGTGCAATAAAGACGGAGTGATTCAAGATCAATGAGGCGAGAGGGAAGCTCGGACAAGACGGGAGGGAGACAGTTGATGTGCTTCCCCTGTGACATGATACACGCATCTAACCAGCTACGGGCAAGCAGGATGCAAGTTTCGGAGCCAGCGTACCGCGAGATGTTGTAGCCTTGCCCGATTGCTGGCCAAGGGGAAGGATCTCCTCCTGCATCATCTGTTCGTATCTTCGACTCAACTAGTGATGCGGACGGACGGGGGGTCATACCTTTCAGGGAATAGAATTGTATTTCCCCCCCACCCATCTCGGATGGCAAGGTCACCACCAGCGGGCCGGTTCCATCTTCGAGTTCGTCTCTTCTAGCGACCGTGTTGGCTTCCTGCAAATACGACAACCTGGGAAGCTCTGGCAGTTTGCGGCCATGATGAACAGCGACGATTCCATCCCATATCAGCTTGCAAAACGCACACTGAATAGAGGGCGGGAATTTCTCGGCGTTGGCTTTCAATCTATTGATATCGAGATTCGGCAACACGATGCTGCCAGGGAGGCTGGCCGGCTTGTCGCCGTGGAGATAGCTGCAGAGCTCGCATGTGCTCCTCATAGTACCGAGATCTAACGCTATCACAAAGATACCGGGAGTTTGGCGACTTGAGTTTGGCCCGGGTTCGAGTCACGTCCCATCGTACGGCTGAGAAGAGGGGAAGGTGTGATCAAACCAAACCACCCACCATCCGGAGAGAACGAGGTTGGCAGCTGACAACAGACTGACAGCTGGCGGCCACACACACAAGACAGGGATTATGGCTTTCCCCTGCCCTCCGTATATGTCGCCTTTGCCCACCCCATCTGCAGCTCTGCAGCCCGTCCAGTCGCCGTCGCGCCTTTGGCCAATACTGCGTTAGGATTACAAAATAACACGTTTCAATCACTCGGGCCAGTAGATTATAATAACCTACGCAGCTGTTGCGGCAAATATGCCTTTGATAGTCGCTAAAGTGGTGATACTCAAAGAGAACGAAAACAAGGCGATAGTCTAAACCCAGCAACCGCGCCAAGACGGCCATACACGCCCCGAATCATATACAAGACGGGGATGGTCAAAAAGAGACGCTAGTATGGTGGGAAACGATCTTCAGGATCCTGAATGTCCTTTTGTTAGTGTATCTGAGGGTGTTTTAGAGGAGATCCTCGGTTTCCACGCGCTTGTCGATGTTAGCATTTGTAGTCAAAGGGGAGTCCCAAAGAACAGCAGAGTCTCACATGGATGTGTCTTCCTATGACCCGATTATAGTGGTGTACCATCTTCAGTGCGAACGCGTTGGTAAAACTTTCTTCTTCTGACCGAGCTGCGAGTGCGACCATATCGTCCAGGTTTGGTTCCTTCCAGATGTTCCGGTCGGATCCTTCAAGAAAGATGTTACCCATGGTCAGTCTTTGCATGGCATTGACGCAGAAGTGCCTCTTTTGATATCTTCAGTCAGCATCTCAAACCGAAAAGTCTAGAAGCACAGCTAGATCCCCGAAGTGACGGAAGATAGCTGTGTCAGGAACCCGACCCATCAACTTGCCCAGTCGATCGTATCCCTCCACTCCGCTCGGAAACTCGAGTCCCGCTTCAATGTTGTTAAATTTTGGTCGCCCAGACTTGGTGTTGTGTGCCCCATGTCGCTTCATCGTCTGAAACGACTTTGGATACCTTATTTTTGTGTGGGAATGTGTGTGGGAATGTAGGGTGCCTGGTGGTGGAGAAGCTCGTCAGCAGATCCGTCCGAGGCCGGAAACTCACGCAATTCTCGTGTTATTGTGTTACCGGGCACATGTTTCAATCCGATTCTAACTGCATGATTTGCGCTACAGTGCCGATAGTGAGACAAAGACGTCGACGCAAGGGGTCGAGGCACATCGACGTCACCCCCCCACCCCCCCACCCCCCCCCCCCCAAGGGGAAGTAAAAACTACGGGAAGAATGAGATTGGAAACTAGGCCTATAGAGTTCTCATAAACAATGCCTAACCTTTTCTCTTGGTTCATAGGAGCTACTCGAATAGAATAGCGACTTGAGGCCGAGCACAGAGTATTTGAAAAGATATTTAGACATAGCGAGCATAGCTTAAGGCAATGGAAGAAAGAGGAGGTTTTGTGATTGCTTTGGTTGGCCACTAGAATAGGGCATGATAATTCAATAGGTAAGTACATATTCGGACCAGCCGAGTTGATGAGTAGTGCTAAGAATGCTACAATAAAAGTTAGTAAGATAAGATTATTGGTCGGGCTAGTGTTGTAGAAGATGCTGATGAGTACATACCGTTTCAGCAATGGGGACAGACATCTGTAATAACCATGCCCGTTACGACAATCCGTGGCGGTGGACCGAAGCAGTAAATAAGGACGTACTTGCCGTCCTGGGCAACCGATCTACCGCATTTTACGGACCAGTGGACATAGACGTGGCCACTCGTAGGAACATATATACCGCCCGCAAATGCAATTACACGGGTTGGAAGGGGAATTGACCCAACATTCCCTGATCCGTGCCGGGATTTGGTCCGAAGTTATCCTAACCGGCCGGTTTCGGTTTCGATTTTGCTGGCGGTGGCGGCTTGACATAGTGGTGATTTTGTAACCGGGAAATGGTGCTTGTATTGAATTAGATTATTTTGGACCGAGTTTGACTTCTGCAAGTGACAGCAATGGCGTGGGTTGTGTGCGCGAGTTCCCGTTTCTTTTATTTAGTTTATTTTCTTTTCTCTTCACAGAGGGAACAGCTGCATTCTCACAACTACCTAGAAATCGAGTGCTTGGCATTTTACCTCATGTTTGAAGGCACTGACCCGAGATTTCTAATCGGCAAAGTGAGGTTTCCATTGCGTCATGATACAATGATTCAAATATATTTTCGTTGTATAAGTTCTGTTTCGTATGAGTTCATATCCGGCGCCTCGCAGCCTGTAGCAACAAGAAAAGAGTGAGTAGTTGCCGCAACATTGAGTTCTTAACCCCGATTATATAGCTGACCTGACAGTATGTGTGCCTTTCTGTGTGGCAGGAAGGCTTCACATTTCATTGACCAATTCATTTGTATACTAAACCCGGTTTGTGTTGTGCCTTGTCTTTTTTTCTTTCTTTCTGCTCTTTGTTTTGTGGTGAAGAGTCTCTCCATATATACGAAACGTGCCAGCCCCCCCCCCCCCCAGAGCTGGATTAGTCCTCACGTTTCTTTGTAATAATTAGGTACTTCAAACTTTCGAACAAAGAACTTCAACCCACTCATGTCACCAGCTGGGTGTGGTGATGAAACGGCGGGCACGCACATACGTCTGGGTCTTCTGACATGCATGGCAGTTGAGAAAAGAAGTGCTTGCCCAAGTAGATAAATCTAGTTCTTCAAAATTGCGTCGTGTCCTCCATATTATTTTGTTGGTATTTTGACATTGTACTTCCACCACATGACGTCCCCAACCTCACCAAGTCTCAACCAGTTTTACAATGATCCCAGACAAGAAAAGATTCAGTGTACTCCAATATCACAAGAGGCCAGCAGATCAGGCCACTCGCCTGGCCATGCACAAGGCCCCCACCGTCACGCGCCACGGCGATACGAGGGCTCAACAGCCCTCCATGGACATTATCTACATGCATACCTGGCACATCATCGACATGGATCAAAGGGTGTGGATTGAGGTCAATTCAGTGGCTACAGGGCCGGATGCTACGACTCATAGCTGGGATCCAGACCGTCTGCTGGCGTTGGAGGAAGAAGGCAGGTCTCTTCTTAAGAGACACATTGGCGAACTGGAGCGCGCACCAGACGTGAGAACCATCAACCTTGATGGAGATGGCTGGATCCTATCCATGTCCACCAACCCAAAGCATGATAGGACTGAAAACTGGGTGTATCCCTTTCTCCACGAGTTCCCACCAGGCGCAAAGACTGTGTTGCGCTCCGAGCTTACCGTGCTCGATCGCATCTCATCAGGCCGCGACATTGTGTTGTACCGCACTGGGACTCCGGGTACCGCCGTCTTCAAGGCAGCATACACGGCACGGCCGTGGACGCAGGTTCAGATCCTGTTGCGGCTGCCACCACACCCAAATATACTGCCCATCGACTTTGTAGTGCTCGAGGAGATTGAGTGTCAACGCGTCGTTGGCTTCACGGCGCGGTTCGTCCCCAATGAGAACCTCGCGTCCACCTACCATTAGTCTAGGCCCTTCAAGCTCCGTTGGCTCAGACAGTTGATGGAGACTGTCGACACGTTAAACCTGAAATATGGCGTATTGCACCAGGACATCCGCCCTCGCAACTGCCTCATCGACCCCAACACAGACAACCTCTTGCTCGTTGACTTTGAGCATTCGGCCATGGTCGGATCGACAATGCGGCCCGGGAGTAGATTGGAGCCGGGCGAGAATCCGTGGAGGAACGATGTCAAGGGTGTCGTGTTTTTCCTTCACGAGATCCTCACCCGGCCCCCCCGCTACGCGGAACAGGTGGACGCCTTCTATGGCTCTGACGAGGCCGACGTGGCCGATCTCGACAAGTGGGCCAAGCACCCAGACGTGAAGCTGGACCACGACGTTGACGTGCTCTACCGGGAGTTAATGGCGTGGGTGGAGAAGAGGAGGCGGTCTGGCACCCAAACGGCCGCCACCGACTCGAAAGACAGGATCCGCTGGCCAGTATATCAGCAGCCCCAAATGCGCAAGGAGATCCTCAGCTACTGTAGTACTGGTGGGGAAGAAGACGATGGCACTGACACTGACACTGACATGGAACCCGAAATTGAAGAGTATGAAGCATTGGTGGTTTTTCCTTCTTATATCAGCAACTCGGATGTTCTCGAATGCCCTCTGTTTGTTCCTTGGGAGCGGCCCGCGTCCTCGGTGGTTGACCGAGGCAGGGAGCTGCTTGCCACGGGAAAGTATGCGGGAGAGGAGTGGGATCATGCCAAGTGCAAAAAGACTACTACCGTTCATGAGGATGCCAAGGGGGGCCGCAATAAAAAAGACGATGCCCAACTTGCGACAACCAAACGCAAACGCACCGATAACCATGGAGGCGGGGGCAACACCACACCAACGACGCCTCTGCCAAAGGCAAAAAGGGTTCAGTGATTAAAAGACCAGCTCGTCGTCTCCTTCCTCAAAGCTGTCCTTGGGCTTTGGGTCAAGTCATTGAAACAGTTCAATCTGAAAGTTGCTCGATGTGTTCTTGGGTGCCATCCATGTTCGGAGCTTGACAGCGGGGAACCTGAATCAACCCCCACAGCCCAGTGTTCAGTTGAGTGAACTCCCTCACAGCCCCTGCCGCAGGGGCAACCACTGTTGATGGGATGGTGGGGCAGTGGATCACGTGCTCTTTTTGTGCACTGACCATCGTCCCTGACGACTGTGGTGGGTCAATCTGCCCCCAATCCCAATGGCTGCAAGCCTCGAACCCCGCCAGTCCCAACTCCCAAGGCATACACGAATTCCAACGTCGCCTCACGTCGCAAGCCGCGCGGTCCGTCTCCGGTTGCCCTCACATCTTCAAAGCCCCGTTTGGGACTGCGACAGCTGCGAACTCTTCGCCGATAATCGAACCTGCGAACGAACGAACGTGCAGTCAAAATGGATTCCCGACCGATCGGTTCGTCTCCCAATTCCGCAGCAGTTGTCGAGTGTGGAGAGCTATTCGAGAGCTCTGGGAGCTCCTGTCACTTGGTGCCCGGAGGCGGCGCGCCACTCGACACAGGCTCCTGGGGCTCATTTTTCTGCGTCTTTGAAAGAGTATACAGCTGACGATATCTTTCACAGTACTCGATGGCGGCACAGGTATGACCGCGCCCGACGACGAAAGTCGAACGAATTCGAGGCCGACGCTCTGACAACTCCCCCCGCAGGCTTCCTCAAAGTTGGCTACGCTGGCACCAACTTTCCAGAACATCGATTCCCATCTATAGTCGGTCGCCCAGTGTTGCGAAGCGAGGAGAAAGGCGAGAGCGATGTGGTCATCAAGGTACAATAGTCTGCGTCGAGTGGCATCAGCTGCCTCGAGTGGGACATCCACCATAGACAAATGTTGGTTGCTAATGTACACAGGATATTATGGCAGGAGACGAGGCGGCTGCGGCTCGTAACTATCTTCAAATTTCCTACGTGAGTTCTCCCGCCCGCTTGAGGCACCATACAAATTTATGAGAAGGAGAGTCCTGACAAGGTTGTGCGCCGTAGCCCATGGAAAACGGCATTGTCAAGAACTTCGAGGATCTCGGGCACCTATATGACTATACATTCTTCGAGAAGCTCCAGATCGATCCCCGAGGGTCGAAAATCTTATTGACGGAGCCCCCTCTCAACCCCCATGCCAATCGCGAACGTTTGGTCGAGATGATGTTCGAACGATACGGCTTTGACGGTGTATATGTGGCGATCCAAGCCGTCCTTGCGCTGTATGCACAGGGTATGTATTCAGTTCCAAGATGATATCAACCAGTAACGGCTGACGGTCAATTGTCTACAGGTCTTTCGAGCGGTGTCGTTGTGGACTCGGGTACGAGCTGAAATCACCTCTGAGCTTTGTGACCTTTGCTAACAAGAGGCAGGTGACGGCGTCACCCACATTGTCCCTGTTTACGAGGTAACTTTTGTTCTCCCAAGCGGCAGACCAGTACAAGCCATCTGACGCGTCTGATAGAGTGTCGTCCTCCACCACCTCACGAGGCGCCTGGATGTTGCAGGTAACACCTCCCTTTAGCCATACCCTCGAGCCTTGACCACCATCTCCAAGTCTTAACCGTGTTACAGGCCGCGATGTGACAAAGAATCTTATTGCTCTGCTGCTACGCAGAGGCTATGCCCTCAATCGCACGGCCGATTTCGAAACCGTCCGCCAGATCAAGGAGAAGCTTTGTTACGTCTCCTGCAACCTGGAGCAGGATAAGCGTCTCGCCGAGGAAACAACAGTGTTAATGGAGTCCTACACTTTGCCAGACGGTCGGGTAATTTCGCTTGGTCCCGAGCGTTTCGAGGCACCAGAATGCCTCTTCCAGCCCCATTTGATCGATAACGAACAGGTAAGCATCGAAGCCAACTTTACCATGATATACAATCTGACGTCTGTGATCACATGGTGTAGGCGGGACTGGGAGAGCAAATCTTCAACATGATACAATCCGCCGACGTCGACATCCGTTCGAGCTTGTACAAGGCCATTGTACTGTCGGGTGGCTCCTCGTAATTATCACCTTTAGACATGTAATTAGTTGTGCTATGCTAACTCCAACTTAGCATGTACCCAGGATTCCCAACTAGGCTCGAGCGCGTAAGATCGCCCCCTCTGCCCCCTTCTTCGCACTTGCTTGGTGCTGAAATCTAACTTGCCGATTATAGGAACTCAAACAGCTGTGGCTCAGTCGTGTTTTGAACAACAACCCGGAGAGACTGTCCAAATTCAAAGTCCGGATAGAGGATCCGCCGAGACGCAAGGATATGGTGTACGCAACACTTGAGTCCCTCCTAGCTGACAGCTTACTAACGTCCCTACAGTTTCTTGGGTGGCGCTGTCCTTGCGCAGATCATGTAAGTTGTTTTCCATCTCCGCTCCTTTTGTCGCATTGCTAATGGACTTGATTTGCAGGGCCGACAAGCCACAAATGTGGGTGACCCGTGCCGAGTGGGAGGAGCAAGGAGTGAGGGCGTTGGACAAGCTGGGGCCCAGGTAAGGGGAGGATCAGGGTCAGTCAGAAGCAAGCATGCGTGCGGGGACAGTCTTTTGGGGGGTTACCTAAAGACAAGTCCTTTAAAATGGTGTCTTTTTTCAGCAAGCCGTGCGGCATACCAAGGCAGAAAGGTCTCCCTGGGTGTTGTTAACTTTGGGGACTGTATTTCAGACTTCCGAGGGTTCCAGCAGGATATTGGAGCATTCCATCCTGAACTTTAAAGTTTTGCTCCTTTACCATTTGTACCCGATTTTCCCGGCTTTGTAGAACCGAGTGGAAGGTATCTCCCGCGAAGCCACAACCGGTAAGACTTCATCAGAAGTTGTAAAATGGTTATTGCTAATTTCCCCCGTGTCTTTGGCGAGGAAAGAGGTGATTAACTACCTGCCCACTAGGCAAAAAAAAAACTGATGGAAGATTGGATGATGGGTAGTCCTAACCTGAACAGTCTTTTAACTAAAACGAAAAGATGAAAGATGGGGCTTCAAATTATTTACAGGAACTGGAAACCCAAAAACGCGAGGAAAATTGAGGATGGCGAAAGACAGTAGTTGGTTAATATTATTTGTCTTTCAGATTCGAGTTAATTACTGGTACTATGTCGTACGAAAACGGGGGCAACGGAGGAGCGAGGGCAGATGATATCTCAGATTGTGGCAATCTTGGTTACGCGTATTTATTATAAGACACCTCTTCCGAAACAACTGAGTTATTAAAAAGGGACTTTTAGATAATTGGAGTTGTAGATAGGTAGTAAATGTTCTGAAAAGCACACAGCGAAGAAGTGTAACGTAAGATTTGAAGTGTTGCACTAGTTCCGCGATTACAAATTAAACTACAACTCAACAGGAGAGAGGTGAGAATGAAGATTAGTACAAGTTGATTCTTAATGTGTGTTTCCATTGCCTCGTTGTCTCGGGCTGTCTCTACGTGTAGGTGTGTGTGTATTGACATCTATATGTTTTTCATATTGGCATGAATGTACAAGCTCGTTACACATTTTTTTTTAAAAAAAAATGCTATGCTACCGTTTATATAATATATCTTGTCCATCAACAACAAACACCCATCTATCAGTGACTCGTATAATACCTCGACTGGGATCGACTTCTCCCAGTGGACCGCGACCTCCTCCTGTCCTCAGGGTACGCCACATACGTAGCGGATGGCCTGCGCGGTGCATATTTCTCCTCGATCACGACCACGCCACCGCCGATAGATGACTGCCGGCGGTGGTGGTGATGATGCCGGCTGCTGTCACGGTGCGAGTGCCGCGAGTGGCGCCGAGGTGAGGATTCACGGTCGTCGTCGTACCAGCCTTGCCGGTTGCGGTCGGGCGCCGGCGGGTTTTGGCCTTTGGTGTTGCTGCAGAACCAGACGGCCCACCAGATGAGGAGGAGCGCGACGATGACGCCGATGACGATGCCCGCGATCTCGCCGCCGTTCATGGACGACCCCGAGCTGGAGAAGTTGTTGCTGGGGGTGGCGACGACGGTTACGGTCGTGGCGGCTTGCCGGGCCGTGAGGTGAGGCAGGGTAGGGAGGGTTGGTGTTGGCGCCATGGTGATTGGTTTGATCGGTGTGGCTTGGGGGTGTGAGAGTGAGTGTCGGTGAGAGGTGATATTAGGTGAGACACTGGTGGCAAAGTCGGAAAGCTTGACTACTAACACCAAAGTTGCCGAGTTGTGTTGATCGAGAGTGATGGTGAGCCCAGCGTGGCTGATGCTTCCAAGAAAGCCGCCGGTCTGATATCATATGAGCTGTGCTAAACAGGCGAGAGAACGAGTAAAATCCAAGAAAGGGGTGGGGACGAGCACCCGCCCTTCAAATAAGAAGGGCGACGATCTGTCCCAGCCATTATTATTATGTGGTTGTGTGGGTGGGTGGACACAGCAGGGGTGTCAATATCACAGTAAAAAAAAACACATGACTCTCCCCAGAAATACAAGAAATATTCGTGTGCACTGTCGCGCATCAGGGTTTCTGTTGATCATGACGTTTGGAAGAGGGGCATCAACAATTGACATTTCGCCCTTTCGAGACAAGCGGCTTGGCATTGGAGGCGCTAAAAGGTGAAGCGATTCGTTTCCGTTGGCTGGAATTTCAACGCATGGGGAGTGGTGTGGAGCATCTCACGATTTTGAGAGCTCTCTTTTCCTTTATATGACGTCATACTCATCCTGGCGACAACCACACCTCGATGCAGCTATTCCCACTTATTTTATTAAGAGTGAATTCTCGTAATGCAGATATGATGTACCGGCTTCATTTGTCTTGGCTTCAGGTGAGCGCTGGAAGGGCCCATTCTGAATGTCGTCTGGGTCGACTTCATGTGTCAAAGACAATTTCAGAGAATTCGGAGGCTGTATTGAATAGGGAATTGAGGAATCAGTGTTAATCAGATGCGGCGGTTAGAGGGTCTGAACTAAATGGTGTTCTGGCGATGAGAGGCGGTGTTGGACATGGCGACTTTTCAACACTCTGCTACGGCATGTTTGTTCCGACTGGAATTTGGAGTCTGGCAACAGAGGTTTATAATTATACCAAACCGGATCTCCCAATCACGGAGTAAAACTCTTGTCACGGCCAGAGGATCGACACCACCAGTCCTCGGTGAGTCTGGTGTGTGACGCACCCCCCAACATTGAGCATGGCAGTGAACAGCAAAGCTTGCCACATTTTGCCATAATCATGATTTGTTCAACCTACCATGATGGGTTTCGAAGAGAAGTATTAACATGTAAAGGAGAGATAGGGGTCTCGGCAATTGACATTCGGCTGTTCAACTCATCTCATCATCTTCAGTTTCAGTTTCAGCCCAGTCTCCAGAGAGGTAAACCATCAGCAGAATGTCTGACCGTGAACGAGGAAGGCGTCGAAGCAGCCATTACGACAACAACGGCTACTGCTACGACGATGCCTACGAGCGACCAGCAAGGCATCGGTCATTGGGCCGTGCCGTGATGGACAGGTTAGACCAGGGGCTCGCCAGCCTCGGCATAACGGGCTCCAACAACAAAAGCAGCAGCACAAACAACTCAAGGGCCGTGATCCACAAGCATCAGCCATCTCTGAGAAAACACCATTACTCTCACCAGGGCCGGCCCGCAAAGGAGTACTATCACAACACGCACACACGACGACGAACTTACAGCGCCTCGCCAACGCGGTACTACTCCCGCCGCAGTAGCCGTCGCGAGCGCACGACCGGTAGCTCACGCGAACGGAGCAAGAGCAGGTGGGACCACAGCATCGAAGCGGCCATTGACGCGGCTGCCGTGGAGGCGTTCCGGCTGCGCAAGGAGCCCGGGTCCTGGAACGCGGCCAAGAGGCAGCGGATTGCCACGGCAGCCATCAGTGCCGGGGCCATTAGTGCGGCAACCGACCAGCGGAAGGCCTCACACAATGATAAGATCGGCAAGATGGGTACCATCGGCTCGGCACTTGGAGGGTTGGTGGTCAACCGGTTGGTGAATGGACCACGGAGGGAGGTGAGATGAGGTGTGAAATGATAATGAAGAAACTTGAGATTGGTTACGAATGATCGTGGTGTTACGGCCTGGATATTTGGTGCGATTTTGTATCATTAATGGGAAGCACTTCAAAACATAACATAACGATTTTGCTTTAGATTGAAATGTTGTTATTTTGCGTCCCCGCGGAAGTTTCCGTGCATCATGCAAGACGGAAGCGGGCGTTGAGATTCGAAACACAAGACGAATGGGCAAAGAATCGAATCATCCCCGTGGCAAAGTTGGAATGCCCTTGCTTCGTTTGACGTGTGTAGGGCTGCCCCTACGTCACTCCCCCGCTCTTTCTGTCAAGCGGGAGCAAGACTGATGACCCAAGAATGAGCTCATACACGACCCGATTGGGCGAGGTGGCCGATAGCATCCAGCTTCGGGAGCTCCTTCCTTTGATCACCGACAGGACATCACTTTGTTCATGCTCGACGGCATGACGTGG
The DNA here is from genome assembly GCA_027569635.1 of Lasiosphaeriaceae sp. G1095. Lineage (NCBI taxonomy): Eukaryota > Fungi > Ascomycota > Sordariomycetes > Sordariales > Lasiosphaeriaceae > Lasiosphaeriaceae sp. G1095. The sequence continues at coordinate 7,635 of JAPDFK010000444.1, read as the reverse complement.
CAGAGCCAATCTTGGCCAGTTTTCGCCTCTACGCCTGCTATTAAACTCGACCGCCGCCATCTACATAAGCCAATACTTTTCCTCAGAGTCTATGATCACATCTCCAGACCACTTACACAACAAGTAAACAATTCCAAGGAAACAAGCAAAAACTACCAACACCAAACACCACTGATCACCACCATGGCTACCTACCCCAACCAAGAACAAGGCGTCCGCCGTCACAACGCCCCAGTCCACCACACCGCCACCGGTGCTGCCTCAGCCGGCGCCACCACCTTTGGCGAGTCCCCTGCGTCGGGTCCTGCCCCGACCACCGCAGGCCATCACCGCCACGACATCATGAACAAGCTGGACCAGCGCGTCAACAGCACCCAGGACAGCCAGGCCATGGCGACCAACAACAGCAACGGCGTTCCCGAGGGCACCTACGGGTCTCACAAGTCGCGCATCGCCAACGCCCTCGACCCGCGCGTCGACTCTGACATGGACAACCGCGGCACCACCGCCCCAGGCAACGCTTCCGCCACCACTGGCCCAATCATACACGGCGGCTCGGGCCCCGGCCACACTGCCGCCGGAGGTACACACAACAACAACACTTCCGGAGCACCAGAGGGTACATACGGCCCACACAACTCGCGCATCGCAAACGCACTTGACCCCCGCGTCGACTCGGACATGGACAACCGCGGCACGACCGGCGGCACTACTGGCTACGGTAGCACCACTACTGGCGGTGGTGCCGGACTAGGACGCCAACACCACCAGCAGCCAACAGAAGCAGGTTACGGCGGCACGACCGGCGGCGTGGGGGCAGGCGGTGCAGCACCAGCTGTCATGTCCGGCCCGGGCCCAGCGCCCAACACGGCCGGACCCCACCGGTCAGACCTGCTGAACAAGCTTGACCCGCGCGTCGACAGCAAGGCTGGCACAGCCCCGGGAGCGGGCGCTGGAGTGGGAGCGGGGATGTACGAGGGTACGACTGCGCAGCAGCGTCGGTACTAAATCCTCTGCGTCTCTCTTTGTCTCGGGATGTAAGATGATGATATGATGGCGATGGAGAGGAAGAAGTCACTTCGGATATCCCCCAAAATGCTTTGACACTTTTCCACCTATGTTAATCCAAGTCATTTTATTCTACCACTCACTGTATTATGGTATACCAAAAAAAAAATCTTCTCTCTTTGGTTTATATATGGATGAAGGATGGGAGACGGGAAGCTTCGCGCGATAGCAAGTTTGGGATGATACCAATTGATACCAACAACACCAAAAACGAAACTGCCCATAAAACAAAACAAGAAGAGAGTCTTGATTAGATGTACAGCATTACTGCAAAGAATCACTTTTGTTGAAACGAACCTTGAAGACAATGAAAAACCAAAGTGCATGCCATTAGGATTATCAGGAGCAGTCACAGTAACAGCGCACAGAACACAATAAAGTTGATGAACAAGGCCATCATCATTCCAAGTGGTATCGACCTATATAACTATTTACGTAGCCTGCCAGCTATCCACCCAACCACCCATCCGGCGGCTATGGAACTGCCCAATGCCAATAAGAAAATAAACCAGCACACCTGAACTCCCCACGACATCGCCAGCATCCGCCCTGGCCAGTCTCCATACATGCAAGAGATGCCACATAAGGTGAGAAAGAGGCAATAGGAAAAAGAAGCAATGCCCCCATGATATCAACGGTCCGTAGTGCCATTTCCCCAGTCATCGCAAAAGCCAAAAGAAATGAAGAAGGAAAAAGTATTGCGAATTACCCCAAAAGTACCGGCTGATCAAGTCGATGCAGCACAGGCAACAAATAAAAGCCCTTTAATATGCCGATTGGACCACATCGTCCTTTCCAAGCTTGTACCTGCCGCTCTCCCGTGTGTTGACGCGGCCCGAGGTCCTTCTCGACGACGCGATAAAGTCCCCGGCAATACTCTCTCTCGTAGGGCGCTTCAGACGGGCGCGGTCAACCATGTTGACTTCATGTGGCAACGCGACAATGACGTTCTTGTCTGTGCCGAACTTGAAGTCGTCGGCCTTGACATCGTCCGTATAGCGTTTGATCAAGTAGGGGGCCTTCTTGCCGCCGAGGACCTTCTTAAGACTCCATTCGACGATGTAGGGACCCGTGGCGGTGATGATGCTGGTTTCCTCTGTGCCTTCGCCCGTGTTGAATTTCGCGGGGGTGAAGCTCACGCCCTTGCCTGTTTCGTAGGCGAACTGAGCCACATGTTCCGGGGTGAGGGCGAGGCGGCGCGGTTGGGGTTTCTCAGCGGCAGCGAACGACTTCTCGAAGCCCAGCTTGCCTTCGTTCTTGCCCGACTTTTGCAGCGCATCGACGAGGAGAAGGTATGTCCTGCACGTGGCGAGAACCCAGCGACCGTCTGCGGAAAGGTCAAGGCCAATGATAGCCTCGCCAAGTGCGGGAATGTGTGTCTTGGCGTTGATGCCGAGACGGTCAAAGAGACGGACATCACCCTTGTTTGATGCGACCGCAATGTATCCCTTCTCGGTTGTCGCAATCGCCGAGAAATCGTTCCTGCTGGCGTACTGCTTGAGCTGGGCGTCGACCAGCTTTGAGCCGGACAGACGAGGATCAATACGGTACAGCGCATTGTGGCTGACACCAAGGAAGGTGGGCTCGTGAGTCATCTGCGCAAACTTGTTCTCGGGCGCAAAGGTCACGACGGGGATGTCATCGTGGATCTTCCATTCGTCGACAACTTTGCCGTACTCGAGATCCATGCGGTAGAGGCTGTTTGGGTCAGAATCCTTCTGCAAGATAAGATTCCGATCCTCGTTGTGCAGCATGACCTTTTTGGGCGAGAAAAGCACGCCGCCCGGAGTTTCGACCTTGGAGATGTTGGTACTGAACTCGAGGTGGTTGTTGGGTGTGTGCTTGAACACGCCGATCTTGGACCCGCGGACCACAAAGGACCGATCATGCTTGTATCCGACGGCGATTGACTTGTTCACTTCGCCGTCCTTCGGCTCATACTCTTGGTCGTCCTGTTCCTCGTCGCTGTCGTAGTGCTCGCTATGTGCGCGGTCGTCTTCCTTCTCCTCCACCTCCTCCTCTTCTTCCTCTTCCTCAACGCCATCGAAACGATCGGCATCTTCCATGGTCAAGTCTTGGAAAGCGTCCGCGATGTAATCTCGCTCCTTGTCCTTGACCTTCGACCACTTCAACTCGTTCAACTGCTCCCACAGAGCCTGTAGTAGACCTTCCTGGAAGCGCTCCAGGGTGGGTTGGTCCTTGAACCGGAGAAGCCACGAGTAGGCTGAGCCGTCTTCTGCAAACTGGTTGAAGATGAACGACAGGAACTCGAAGTTGAACACTGGGTTGATATCCGCAGTGACGGGGATGCCCAGCCAGTCCCGGTCGACGCTGCCCACTTTCAGCCAGTATTGCCACTTGCCAATTTCGGACACAGTCGCCGTCACTGCCCCATCCTGGAGGACAAATGCACCGGAAGGAAAATCGAAAAAGTGCAATTCGGCAACCTCAGCCGCGAGGATCTCGGTGGCTTCAGGATGGGCCGAAACCACATTTGGCGGCTTCGTGTCCCGCTCCTTCTTCTTGACCGGTGTTGCGATCTCTGGCTCGGGAGCCTTCTGCCTCTTGGCGCCAGTATTGGCGTTGTGCAGTGTCTCGAACATTGAGTCGGATGACTCGATCGATCTGTTCAGGATTACAGTCGGGCTGTGTAGGGGGCTAGCTTGGGGAATTGGCTGCTCGTCGTCGAATACAAATTGACGAAGGTCGTCTTCGGAAGCTGTTGTGTGAGGCTTGCGGTACTTGCGCTCGTACTGGCACTGCCTTGAAATGGTTTCAAACTGGTCGACTTGTGCTGGCGAGATGTTGGTGTCGCAAACAAATTCGTAGACGTCTCCTGCGTCACCACTCAAGTCGCGCCAGGCAATAACCTTTTCGCTGCCCTCTCTATTCTCGACTCGGAAGTGTAAGGCCTCGTCGAGCAAGAAGGTTTTCTCGTCACGCTCAGCAGCGAGGATGTCGGCGTCGGCCTCGGCGTCTTCTCCTTCTTCCTCGGCAAGGAGCTCAGCCTCTCCCTCCTCGTAGACGCGTTGGACGACAAGTTGATATTGGAAGTCTTGTGCTGTTCGTCGGATGCAAGCGGAGGAGTCTTTGAAGATGAGTTCGGAGTAGCCCTTGGGCGAGAAAGGTCGGACGAGGTAGAGTTGGCCCTGGGGCAGCTCGATCATAGACTCTTCGTTACTCGACCCGAAGAGCAATTTGCCAACTGGAAGTGAAAAGCGTTAGTGAATATGTATCGGCATACATGGTAGCGAATGGCGTAAATGGGCGGTTGGTTTGGGGGCGGCGCAAGGCGGGGTGAATGTGGGCGTTGCGACGATGCCAGGCTGGCTAGGAGGTCAGGCGGGGCAAAACTTACCATTTCTGAGGACAAACATGCTGTTGGTTTCTTGCGCGAAGCAGGCAGGCGCAGTCGGAAATGAGCAGTAGTAGATGCAGATCGAGGAAATGGGGGAAGGAGTAGTAAGCACGGAGAAATAACTTTATAATAAATAGCGCGAGCCGAGAGTGTTGGGAGAGAAGACGCGTGCGCGATCTGACCGGGCCCAAAGACTTCGTTCGGTGCACAGGCACTTTGGAAGTTGGTCAAGCACTGGGAGGAAGCTGCGTCATAACAAAAGAAGCTCAAAAAGTGTCTGGCTAATGGAGGGGGAGGGGGGATGTGGCGGTGCAGTGTTCCAATTGCCACACCCCGCTTTGCTGAAGTCGAACGCCACAACAGCTGAGTCACCTGCAAGTTTGACTCGCAGTTTGCCGGCTTGCTTGGCAGTGGCTGCACTTTGATGGGCACTGCTCGAACTTCGGAGGCCCAACTACATTTTAAGCCGAACTCGACGAAGGTTGAGAGACAAAGAGATAAATGAAATCGGGAGAATTCCTTGTTGAGATTTCGCATTTTTTTCAGGGGTAGACGGTGAAACTCATGGGTTCTTTTTGACACGACTATTGAGGAGGTGGTGTCTTGCAAAGTTGTCTAAACAAACAGGTACAGATCTCCCATTACATCCTCCACCACTTTCTGGTTGTCATTCTTGCCCCTATCACAAACAATCTTCTGCATGCCCTCTTCATCGCCAACCAGCACAAACCCATCCTCAGATCCAGCAGTGCCTCCACTGGCAACACCCAAGATGTCATCCAGAATAAGGCGCGCCACGTTTTTGCCCATCAGCGCGTTTGTCTCCATGGTTGAGATGAAACTCTCCATGCCCGACGTATAATACAGTCCCGGACCCACAATGGGATCCTGGAACGTGAGCCGGGGTAGCGCCTTGGGGTACGAGTTGAAGACGTGAGGATGGTACCAAGAGATGGGGTTGGCATCAGAAGCCGTACCCTCTGAGTCCCCAACAAAGGTGCTCGGTACTTCGACTCCAAACAGACGGCTGCAAAGAAGCATTGAGTCAGTTTAGGGACTTTAAAAGAGAGTGAAAGACTGCGAACAGCCGAAAAACTTGCCTCAGGAACTCCGGCGTCACCGCCTCAGGAGAGAAGATTTTGTAGAGGTACTCTGACCTCTTTGTCTTGGGGTTAATTGCCTTACGCAGAGTGCTAATGCTAAAGAAACCTGCTTTGCCTGCGCCTTGAACGCCCGATGTTGGCTCGTCGTCCTTGCCAAGAGTCGTGAGGACAGTGCCAGGGATTGCCGATGTGGCGTCCAACCCGAAGAACTCGGGGCTGTATCGGAACGGTGTGGAGAAGATGGTGACGTGCAGTTGTACATAGGGGATCTCGTCAATCGAGTGCTGGATTACACTAGGCTCAGCCGAAATCTCGCTGAACTGATACGGAGTCGCAATCACAACGTCGTCGAAAGGCACCGGATATTCTTCGTCCGAGTCGGAAGTGGCCGAGGTGGATGTTGTTCTTAGAGTGTACCTGGGACCCTCTGAAGCCCCATCCTTTTGGGGGACGAAACTGATCAAAACTACCGATGTGTTTAGGGCAACACCAGCGCCTGATTTATCCACCATTCTCTGGAAGATTTGCCAATTGCCACCCGCCACAGACATGGCGCCTTCGGGTGCCATCGAGACCTGCCAGTGACCCGAGTGTCAGCAACAAGAAACTAGGAGATACTGAGTAACGATAATGAGATCTGCTTACCATGGTGTCCAGCCCGTGAATGCGAGCGATATTGGAGGCATAGTTCACACGTGTGCTGGCCTGCACAATGTCATGAGCATACAGATCATCGACCTGCCGTCTGTCAGTTAGACCGTGAGATATGAACTGTTGGGAATGGATCGCCTACGTCGCTCTGTTTCAACAGCTGCTCGCCAGTAACACCGGTCACATCCACCAGCCCCAGCTCATAGGCTCGTTGTGTCAGTGATCTAAACGGGAAGAATGGCTCTTCGTACAGCCGCAGGAACTTGGCAATCGTTTCTTCCATGAGCTTCTGGGTCCGCCGAGGCGCCGCATAGCCATATTTCATGAAGACCTTGAGCGCGTTCCACCAGAAGGAGTGACTCTCATCGATGGTAAAAACGAACTGATCCCCATCCCAAATGCCGAGGGTTGGGTCTGAACCCTCGTCGGGATCTCTTGGGGAGAGGTCGAAGTCTTTGAGCGCGTTATAGAGGATCTGGTTCTTCTGGATGAAAATGCTGGCACCGAGCTCAACACGTTGCGACGGGTCGTCAAAGGGGTTGATGGTCAAAGTTCTCCCTCCAATGCGGTCCGTCTTCTCAAAAAGCGTGATATTCACGCCAACCCCGATCTTCGAGGCATAGTTGCTGAGATGATAGGCTGCCGAAGATCCCGCTGCACCGGCCCCTATGCGAAGTGTTAGGCCTGCGACAAAAAGTCTTGCCGCCCACTTTAACCATTTACAATGCTATGTGCATAGTAAGAGCGAGATACCTGACTGAAGGTGGTAGGGGTAATGGTGGATTGGATGGTTCTTAGTCCTCTAAAACCGCTATACAAAAGCAACAGTATTGGGTGTATGCGAGGGACGGAGTATGGAGGATTCAAAAGACAATACAAAACAAGTGGACCGAATCTCAGATCTCAAAAAGGTAAGATAACCGTACCAATAATTGCAACTTGCCGTACCGACCTGTCGGTTTTAGGGACGTCCGATACTTGTGTAGTGTCCGCTGAACCAACCGCGAAGAGGGCGGCGGCAGTGGACAAGAGTCCAAAGTTGGGCTTCATGATCCCTGCTGTTCCTCCCGATTGATAGCGATGTCTCGACTTCGTATATCTAGAGGAATTGAAAAACGCCCTTCAAGAGCACAGAGTATGGTAAGGAGAGACCATAACTTGTTGTCGAGAATGAAGATGACACCACCTTCCTGGCCAACAGCTTACGACGCGATGGGTTGAGGCAACGAGCGTGGACGGACTTTTTTTTGGGGGGGGGGGGGGGGGGGGGGGTTTACGTTTCGGGCCCGAAAAAAAATAACAGCCCCAGACCACGGAGGCCATATAATAAAAATGTAACACCAAAACACCCCCTAAGTGTGAGTGGCGGCAGGTCTGGGGGTAACAGATTGTTGGGGCCACGCCCCGGGTCATTTCCGGCCGCCCCCCCCCAAAAGAAAGCCCCCCCCAGGACTC
>JAPDFK010000443.1:0-32495 GCA_027569635.1 Lasiosphaeriaceae sp. G1095 | reverse complement strand
CAAACATGTGCATTGGAACCCCTGTTATTCAAAAACAAAAAGGGTGTAAAACCCCCAAAAAAAAAATTTTTCCCAAAAACCCCCCCATATTAAAAAAAATTGTCTTTGGGCTACATATACCCCCCCGCCCGTTAAACATAATTTTTTGTGTTTTTTCCCTTGTCGGGGGGTGGTTATTTCCCCCCCCCCCTTTTTTTTTTTTTTCATTTTTCCCCCCCCCCCCCCCCCCCCCACCCAGCCATTCCTTGTAAAGAGTGGCTCGGCCGCGTCTGATTCAAAGCAAGGGCATGCTTTTTCAGGTACTTTCTACAGCAGGTGGTTTCAATTCGTAACTCAACATGTACGGGTATCGCACTTTCATAAAATTTGTAAATTATTCCTTTGCTTAGGTGGACTGGTTAAGAACATGACCGTCAGTTAAGTGGATCCAGTGGTCTGGCCCTCTTTACCAGAAAGAAGTTGTGTTGTGTGGGTATGTTGGGGGGTTCAATGATAGTCTTTTCAACATGTGGAATATTCAATAAAACTGATCACAGATATCCCGGTCGCGTCAAACATCGGGTCGTTTTAAAAGAGGGCTAACGAGCCGATTTTTCCTCTGGATGAAGTCCCTCTCGTCCTTGGTGAACTGAACGTCCGTTTCGTAGACTTTTAGCAAATAGTCAAAGCGGTAAGCTAATTACATTTGAGCATGAGGAGGAAGTGAGTTAGCTACCTACCTAGGATTGCTGGACCGGAAGGGAACCCCCCTTGCCAAGTGTCAGCAGTGGCTAGCCTCCTCGTCAGCCAGCCGTGTGTGGTTTCCATCAACAATCGCTATATTAAACTCCATATCGCGTCAATGTACCTAGCTACATATGTAGGATTAAACACTCTAATCGGCAGCAAATAAATCATTAGAATTTAATAACATGGGAAGCCGAATGACATGCAATATCGCCTGGCCCGTCATATCAAACGTGGGGTTATCCTGTTGGGCGGTGAGAATGAAAATGTTAACTCTTCGCGAGGGGCCAGTTATGGGTATTAGGGTCCCAGAAAAAGGGGTTCTCTTCCCCGTTGTTGGAGGTTTCAATAGGCAGGCACTATCCCTCCCTAAATCTAAAAATTCCTTATATAAGCCCAGTTTAAGGACCTCAATGCTTTTCTCTATTTCTTTGTCTTCATCTCTCGTCCACACTGGTCCCGGCCATTTTCATTCTCGATCGCCCCTCTAGGCCACTATATCGGCTTTCGACGTCTTTGAATTGCCTCGCTAAGACTTCCATTATCTTAATAAGAGATCGTCTCCTTGCACCATAGAAAATGTCGCCAACACCATCACCCAACCCACGGCTCATACCCTAACCACCACTTGCAAAGACAGTCCCCCTCCCTGAGCAGGTTAGCCTTGGGCGTAGTACAGCTCGTGGGTTGGTGACATTAACAAGCGCCGAAGAACCTGAACTACACCTCGAATTTGTTTTTCACTTCAATACTCCGCAGGCCAGTACGTCTCGGCCCCAGCCCGCCACTCAGAGAGGAGATGCCATAGGACGCGGTAGAAGTTGTCAACCTCGAACCACCGCGCCCTGTCCTCGGCCACGTCGAGTCCCGAGTTAACATCAGCGACCAGGTCACACATGTGCCGTCTCAACCGCTCCGTGTACCAAATACCCCGCTCGATGTAGAAGATGCCATAGATGGCGGCGAGCCATATCCAGACCTGCGGCAACACAAGGACGGCCTGGGCGTTGTCGCGCCCGGCGTGCGCTGCGTTCCTGTCCAACCATAGACCCCTGACCAGGAAGGAGACGGTGCCGGGGATGAGGAAGTGGCAAACGACGGATATAATGATGACACTGCATAGTCGGAAAAAAAAGAAAGAAAAAAGAGTTCCCATGTCAGCCTGAGGCGAGTGAAGGCGGGCGAAGGAGGGTGAAGGGCGGATTATTACCGCCCCCAGGGGGGGGGGGTTACTCACACGCCAATATGATAGGTCCAAATCCACGAACGACGCCACGAAAGCTGCCACGAAAGCTCGCCGACCATCTCTTGAAGTCTCGTGAGGTCCTTGAGTAGGTCCCGTTTCGCCAACAGGAAATCCAAGTCTTTGAGCTTGCGTCGCGGACAACAGCCTCTACGGGCGCAAGAGGTAGGCGAATGTACATGTCGAGAAATACCTCTATCCCCCGGTTTGCAAAGTACCTGGGCTGGGTGGTGGTGGTCGGATGAAGTTGGAATTGAACTCTTTCAAGATTTTGGCCATCCCCGACGAACGCCCAGGCTTCGGGTCTGTTGGTCTGGTTGGGTCCATGGCTGCCGAGTTGAGAGAGGATTGATTGACTGAGTTAAGACGGCGATGATGGCGGCAGTGCAGCGTGATGGGGGGAACGGAGAAAAAGAGGTTGAGACTGGAAGAGGATGGGAGGGCGGGCAAGCGTTATCCAAGGTATACAACAAAGCGGATGCGACTCTTCGATAGTTTCATTCCTATTATTGGTCGTCATTTATTTCTTTGTTCCAGTTTCCAATTTTTTAGGGGCTGGAGACAGCCGGCCGTGTCCATGTCACGGCCAGCGCCAAATGTCGCGTCGCTTGTCTTTCTCCTTTGTCCTACTCTGAGAACTCACGACGACCCTCCAAGCGTCAACAAAGCTTCAAAGGGCTCGGAGGCAAACGCAGACGTTTTGAGAACCATCTTACTTTACGCCCTGCGAAACGAGGCGCCGTCTCGCTTGCAGCCTCAAAACACTAATATGGAAGCGGATACCGAAACCCCCCTTGGGCCCGGTTAACGGAGAGCGCTGTTTGTTTACTTATTAGTACTTAACGGTTGGCACCTCTTTTCCCCCTCCAGCATGCATCTAACCCTCAAATTCGGATATTTTCTTTTCTTCAACTAATTAGCTTGAACCAAACAAGTCTCTCAGCATCATCATCATCATCATCATCATCATCATCAGAAACACAGTCCACTAGAATGGCCCTTGTCGCTGCCCGTTGCGCCGAGAATGTCCTCGGCTTTGACTTTGAGATTGTTGATCCCTTGACGGATGACCTTGGCGAATACCACCGCCATGGCCAAGCCTGCCTCCAGATTATCACTTCACTCGTTACCATGGACACTTCCATATTTGCATCGTCGACGGCATTATCACTGCCGAAGTATACCGAGAGCCCGTTTCCATCTCCGCCCTCCACCCTTGTGACGGGTTTCTAGGCTGAAGACTCTAGCAGATCCGACTTGGGCTATCCAGTGAGGCCCTCAAACGCGGCATTGGAATGACCCAAGCCATTCGTACCTTTTGCCTCAGAGCCTTGCAGCCCACGGTATCTGTTGTCCAGAACCTCTCGGGGCAATCGATCTGGGGCATCGTCCCACTCTCGCCCCTCTTCCACATGTGTTGGACCTCCAGTGTCCTGATGCATATGGTCAATCAACGTCCCAAGGACGTCGGTAAACTGCTTCAGGAGATCAGAGTGAATGGGGAGGTCCACAAGCATTCAACGTGAGTCCGCACTATCGTCGCTTGTGGCACAGATCCACGCCAATGCCCAGGACGGGAATGTCACAATCTCGAACTTTGCCGAATTCATTGAATCGGATCTTGGCATTGTGGAAGAGATCTATAGTTGGCTTGGAGCACGCAACAAGGTCAGGAGGAGCCCTTCCACACTAAGGAAGAACCACTTCGATCTGACCACTCAGTTACAGGATAAAAAAGTAGAGGGGCGATGGCAGGACCACAAGCGAGATTTCCAAGAGTCCTTGGCCGCTTTTAAAGAAGTGCTCGGTAGCCTGGCTAGCAGCATCAACTGCTTGTTCAGCAAGTTCCCCAGCCTTCCCACATTAACCCCCCCTCCCCACACGCGCATCGTCACTAACCGGTAGTTGTGGCCTTCCCAGTAACGAACTCGCTTAGCCAAGGCCATGATAAAATATTAACAACCGCCGTTTGCAGCAGAGTGTGCGCCCTGTCAGCGGCCGCCTCTGAGCTCCTCATTCATCGCAACGACCTCCTAGTCTCACTGGCCGCCGCCACTCGAAATAGATACACGCACGCGCTAGGTTGCAGTCTCGCTTCGGCAATTCCGCTTGTATTCCTTGCCAAGAGTTCTCAGTCCACTAGTAGCCTGTGGCTCTCGAATCAAGTGGTCTTCGCAACCTTTGCCGCCCTTACATACAAGACATTCAAGTCCTATCAGGAGGGAAAGGATATGGACTGGGAGAGGCAGACTGTTCAGACGAGTAAGTTTCCAACCCGTGCTCTGAAATATCTATACACTGCGTGAACCAATTTCTTCCCTTTTTTTTTTCTCTCTTTCTTTTGTCTTTGGACGGCTTGGTGTCCGGCACTGACAGTTGTAACGATCAAGTTCTGCTGGCCACCGCAAGAGCCTGGGAAATTGCTGCCGATACCCCCCTTTCCTAACATGGGATGGTTTAATATCCGATAGCTCAAAGGAAGGACTGCGGGTGGTCAGGGATTACCTCACCAGAGATAATGGAGCGGTGAAACAAGCTCTGGAGGACGGTCGTATTACGGAGCAGGAGGCCCGGTCCCGCTGTTTACAGCGCCTCATTCAAACCCTGAACGAGATACAGGACACCTTGCAGCAGCCATATAAGCACTAGAGCCATGATTAGCTGGTCTGGACCGAAGGGTAGTACCTGTGCTGAGTAGCGCCAGATTGATGTATGCACCGTGCTGGCAGGCGGCCCACATGTGTTAACATATATCATGTATCAAAATATAAAGACCCATTGAGATATCCTAGTGAGCAAGAGTCTTTTTTTGCCTACCTAGCTATCCTGAGACTATTGAGTTTTGACTTGGCCCCCAAGTACAACGAACCGCTTGTCGTTTGGTATCGTCAGCGTGCCGGGATTGGGGCAGCAGGTGGGTGGGTACAGAGGGTTGAAATCGGGATGTAATCTCACTCTCTTCTCTTCTCTATCTCTATCTTTATCTCTACTTTATTACTATGCTAAATGTGGGATGACAAGACACCCAGAGAGCTCCTGCAGGTAATCGCAGTCGAATATGCAACCCTCAGCTCCCGTGTTCCCTCGAGAGCCCCCTGCACAAGTCGTGCTCAACCGCCGATGGCAACAGTTTTGCGTTTATTCCTTCGCCATCCAACCAAGAGGCCTTTGAGTGGCCACGGACCCAGATGGCGGCTCGTCGGACACAATCCCAGTCAATTTCAGGAATATCTTCGAATATGCGGACATGCGTTTCGCTCAACTTGAGGCAAGTTTTCCAGAGCTGCCTGAAGTTGCGACTGGCCGTGAAGCCTCTGGATGGACTGGATCTGGCATTCGGCCCAACGAAACCTAAGTTTCTCGCTGGTCAGCATTAACTTTGCTACTTGAATGCGCGCGGGGGGGATCAAACTTATTACATTCCCTGAGACTTCTTCACCAAGACATCTTCTATTCCCTCGTGTGAATGTTGCCACCGTTTCAGTCGACGACTGCTCGAAAGTTTAGCACCCCCAAATGCCTGAATATCGTTCTCGACCAGCGAGTTTGACAAGGATATGCTAGTCGATATGCTGGAAAACAATCGCCCAACGTCAAAGTATAGCCGACTAGTGGCGAGCATCTTGTATACATACAACCCAACCCCGGGTTAATTGTTAATTCGGTACGTACCTCACTGAAGGTGTAAAACATCACAACACAGCCATTAAGAACCACATTTAAAAACAGAAATGCTCGTAATGATGAACTAGATAAGGAGAGTTTCGGATTGTTGTCTTTGCTTTAAACAAATTGGTGGTTTCAGTGCAAAGTTAAGAAGATCCAGAATGGTGGTGTTTGCAGGGGAAGAAAAGAACAGTTAATAAACTAGGGTTGGATTGTATGTACAGTTCATGTACCTAAACGGATACCTAGCTTAGGTTCTTTAGACTGGATAAGGTACCTAGTTTCAACAACACCGTCATCTCCACCACAAACCAACACTCCTAAAACTTGAAAGGATAATGGCGAAGCCATATGATTAGTTGTAGTTGCTGAACAGTCAACATCAATCATGTAAACCCACATCCAAATAACATTTTCCTAGCTAGGTACCTATTTAGCTAACGATGAGAATCATAATTCTGCAGCAACTCTATCAGTGTGCAGTGTTTTCGTTCATCCGTCTCAGTTTCGAAGGCTAGACTAGTTGACTCAGAGCAAGAACATTCCACGCAATTCTTACGCCATTGCAATGTCGAGTTCTGGGCCATAGGGAGGTATGTCAATGAAAGACTTTGTCTCCCAAAATCATTGACGGGTCGTTTCTTGTACTTTCTTGTCAATATAAAGCCGCCCACCAACACAGACTGTACCTAAATTCTCCTCCTAGACTCTTTTCAGCAGTACCTCACTAAATTAGGTAAAGCACCGCATCACACAAGCGACACTTCATACCCAAATGGCCCGTTCTTGTTGTTATCCACTAGCAATCCATCTATTCTCTTCGTATACTTCACACAACTACCAGCTGATAGGATGGCTCGTACATCGCCAAGCAAGCCGCAGCGCGAGACCAGAGTGATCGCTCTCCACAAGACCAGAAAAATCCTGACAAACAGCCGCAACTCAAACTCACCACCACCACCACCACCGCCGCCCCAAAAGCCGCCAGCTGTCTCTGCCAAAACAATGTCGGTCCACCTGCTGAAGCGACTACTCCCAGACATCGGGTTTGACTGGGCCGTGCTCCCCAAAGTTCGGCGCAGCCAGCACCAGCGCCAGCACCATCTGCTAGCTCTAGAGCCGAAACACGCGCGGAGTATCTTGTGCGGACTCCGCAAATGGCACAGGAGCAACATCGAAGAGTATACGGATAGAGGTAAACCCAGCCTGACAAAAGAGTACGTCAACGCCCAGCTAAACAGTTTGATTCGGGCGGCGTTATTTCTTTTGGAAGACTCGAACGACTCCCCATCATCATCATCCAACTCGGACCACCCAGACCCAGGCCCAGACCTAGACGACGACTTAGACTATGGCGACTCAGAGAGTGACGACAAAAGCGCGTCGTGCTACCACCACCACCCTTACCAGCCGGCGGTGAACCTGCGCGACTTTGCCCACAACCCTGCAGCCTTCTAGGCAACGGTTCAGGACACTTGGCGCGGGTCAGCGCTGTGGTTCACCAGCTCGGCGGTGGTGGCTGCCAAGGCGCTGTTCGAGCTGGTTGTGCTTGCCATCGACGCGCGAGAGTTTGCCCTGGACAGGCTCGAGAACCACAGGCCTCATGCCGATAAAGACGAAGGGAGGTTCGCAAAAACCCTCGATGAGCTGGTGGCTCTTCTCAAGAGTAGGTATGCCAATGAGGCTGAGGTCTGGAACGTCTACTTTGATGCGGTCGGGCCCGGGGTCCATGTTGTTGAAAGTGAAGTCCCAGTGCTGGAGAAGCGGATGGCGAGGTTAGCCTTGGAGCGGGATGTTGAGATGGTGGATGAAGAAGAGAACCTGACCGAGTCGGAGAGTGACATGATGAGTATTGACCACTATGATGGTCGTGATAGCGATGAAATGGACTGGGAGGATGGTGGCCTGTCCATGGATCTGGACAAAGAAGAAACGGATGACAAAGGCATGGAGTAATTAAGTCATGGATGTTGTTTTTCTTTTCGTGTGCGCATCACGTAACGACACTTTACCATAGCCTTCGCTGTTTGCTCCTGTATCTAGCTGTTGTCGGGTTACTAACAGCCATTGGCACCAATCCTATATAATAGCAAGCAAGTCATTAACTTGTGGAAAGTGGACTGGTATTATTTCCCATCATTCTCCTGATCTTTGGACGATTAAAGGGTGACAAAGAGGCGAGCTGCAGGACTTGCCTCTTGCACGAATGCGTCAATGCCGGACTGAAACACCTTTCATAGACAGGGTTTGTGCCTGATTGATGTTCAAGGTTAGGAACATCCTGGCTATTTGGCGGATGTAAAGAAGAAGCATTTGTCGCCAGCGATGGCTGCCAACAAACCTTAATAGCTCAAGCTGAATCAAACATCCAATGCGATTCTCATTGTAGAGCAGTTTTATACGTAATTAGGTACCTAATCGACAAAATCACAAGCGCCAGACTGGGCTCTGTTAAAATTTGACAACAACTATTGAACTAGACTTGTCGCAGCACGAATAGGCAACTATCACAAAGTGCTACCCTTGCATTCCTATCGACTGTCAAAATCGTCCCCTCCGAAGACATGGCATCAACTTGCTCGACCTCACACCAGCTGTAGCCGCAGCAGCCATACAATGAATCCGGCGTTCATCCCGGGGTCATAGCTCGACGCTGCAAGACCGCGAAGAGTGTGCCAGCAGGAATTTTCCCATGAAATGACTGCCACCATGCCGCAAAGGAGCCTGGAGTTGGTTATCAGCCATTATCCCATCTTGGATGAACTAGCAGATGGGTTCTTCTTACCCCCAACTGGTCCCTGCGGGCCAAACCCAAGAAGTTTCAGCGCCCACATCCCCAGGCCGAACAAGTTGAGACTTGTAGATATCTGGGCTATTGATAAGGAGTTGGAGACAGCGCGTGAGGTATGGCGTGGAGGTTGAGGGTTATGTTAAAAAGATGAGTGCAACAATGGTGAGTGGAGATCGAGAGGAGGTGCGGGAGGGAAAGTAGTAAAAATAGGGGGCAGGCTAGCCGTGACCGAGACAAAGCGATGACAACCACATATCTCGACCAATAAGACAAACTGTGGGTGGTCGGCCTCCCGCAGCTCAAGAGACACAAATGGAACCGTGGAGAATTGAAGAGAGAGATAGGGGCCTTGGCGTTGTCGTCCTCAGTGCATACGGCCAATCGTTTTCGTTATCATGGGTGTCTGTTTGTCCATTCAACACGAGGGCGGGGGTTGTTGCAGCCCCAACAAATAACAGTGAAACAACACCTGTGCAATGATGATTGGATTCGGAGAAATGCGCAAGGCAGCAGTGGTCAGTGTTATTGGGGAGGGGCTCATCGACCGGGCCGGTCGACACAGTGTCAATGAGAAGTTGCATGCTCTTTTTCAATTCAATTTATCACGGGACAGAACGGGAGGAGGCAACGAAATTTAACCCTATATCTAGATGACTCTGAACAATTAGTCAAACTTCGCAACGCGGCCTTTATGGCCAACTTGAGCCCTTTGCAAACGAAAATTCAAAAACCCAATAACGTAGATAAAAATTCTGTCCTCGTAATCTGACCTCGTAACATCCATGCTATGTGCTGCATGCGACTCCCGACACTCAGGATTGGCCCTTTATTTTCAAGCCTCCCAGATCATGCCAAGGCGCTGAAGAAAAGAGACCAGCGAGCCTTTGGGAATGAATCCAGCGTACTCGGCCTCCCAGCGCGAGGCAAAGGACCCTGTCACATAATCTCACAAGTTAGCTGCTGTGCACAGTATCAAAACCTGAAAAGGCAAAGAAGAGTGAAGTAAAGAGGTAGCCGCCGAACCTGCAATCGGACCCAGCCGGCCGAAGCCAAGCAGTTGCAGAACCCAGGGCGTCAGTCTCGCAAGCACGCCAAAGGCTGTGAGCGACAAGACCACCGCGGCAGCGATCTCAAACGGGTGCTCTTTAACGTAGGCAACCAAATCGTAGAACTCGGCCTCCACGGCCTCGAGCGCAAGATTGTACGCGTCGGTCAGCACGTTGCCCCAGCTCTCACGGTCTTGGTTCAGCGTCATCTCTAGCGCGAACAGCACAGACTCGGCAATCCAGTCTGACCACCCACCCGCGGGGGAAACAGCCTTGTCGAGCTTCTGCGCGAGCATCGTCTGGTTGCCGCGCTTCTCTGCGTGGTGAAGGACAGAAACTACGTCGGCGCCAATCACGACGTTGGCGGGTTCGAGGGCGTAAACGCGAATGTCGCGGGCGACGAGGGAAGACTGGGTCTCCTCCGCGTAGACGGAGTGCAATGCCACTCGAGGACGAGGACGGATCGGGCGAGAATCATCGGAGCCACGGGAGACGACAGACAGAGGGACGGAGACGCGAGGTTTCTCGTCTATGGTCGAGTACGAGTCATTGTCGCCATGGGCCATAAGGGGCTTTGAGGCGGAAAACTGGCCGTCGTCGGTAGCGCCGCAAAGGCGAGAAAGAATCTTATCCATTTTGATAGTTGAGTTGCTGGAGCTGGAGGGACTTTTGCGAGCGGGATAACTCTCTCTTTTGGTGTTGAAAGAGGGAAGGATGTTAAAAATGGGAAAGAGGAGAATTGTCAGCCACAAATTATCCAAAACGTGGACTGTGTAACCAAGGCCTCACTGCAGAATCTTGGCGGAAGAGAACGCAAGGCGTACAGAAGGTGGGTCCAATCATGCGACCCGAAATCATATTTCCAGGTTGCTCGGGAAAGAGCAAACGTGCATTGTCCTTCGTACGGCTTCTCGACACTGTGCAGCCCCCTCAGCCATGACCTGGGCAAGGTAAAAGGCTCGAGCTAAGTGAAGATTAAAGTATCGCTCTGCCCGATGCCCAAAGATAAAATGCCTAAATGCTACCTAGCCTGCATTCTAGCTGTCAGGGTTGTTTATCTTCCTCACAAGTCTTGCTAAGAACTTGGGAGCATGGAATACCCTACCATTTCACGATCTACTGGTTCATTGATAAGACATTGTTAAGACACTGGATGAGTCGATGTTGGTCCAAGTCGCTATTATTGTGGAGTTAGCCGTACTTTCTGTTGGCCAGAGTCTCTGTAATTACCATCTTAATTCCCGGAGAGAATGCGGACCTTTTTGTCACCATTGATAAATTTGTTATCTGGGTTTTAATAAGAATTCCTCCTCTGTATGGTGCGTTGCTAGAACTGTAAGGGACATCTCTGGCTGATTGAAGTAGGAACAGAAGCTTGCATCCAAATAGAAGGAGCTAACCGCAACAGTGGTGAAATGAGCAAGTTTTCTACGTTACTTTTTCTAACCTTTGCGAGTTGTTGACTTAAAGTTCCCCTGAAAACTAAGATTGTGGACTTGGGAATATAGGTACCGAAACTCCAAACACTGGCGCTCCACAGCCGAGTATGCGTTGATGATCTTGTCCAGGTTGTCAGAAAGGAGATGCAAGGTCGAGCACATTTGTGAACCTGAATTTCTGTATAAATAGCGATGCGTTTGCTGCAATGCCTGGATACCAGAAATGATATTCCAGTGTTTATCACCCTCTTCAGTTGTGACAGGTGGTAATTGCAAGGAGAAGCCGGCTCGGAAGAAAAGCGTTTTTTTTATTATCTGCAGAAGAGTGAGGGAGCACTGCAAGTTCAAACAGTGAGTTTGTTGAGTACAGCATTTTATCTGGAGTCTTGATCATACAGATAAAAACGACACTTTCATCCCATATTAATATTATTGGGGTTGAGAACAACAGCGAACAAAAAATGGGGCCACCCGGGGATTGAACCCGGGACCTCTCGCAATTATTTGTGCTCAGGATTGAACCCTAAGCGAGAATCATACCACTAGACCAGCGGCCCTTGTTGAGTTTGATAACATTTTTAGGGCAAACACTGATCCATAGCCACAGATTACGCTGTCCGATGTAGGATCAGGATCAAAGTTCTTCGGTTCCACAGAATAGTGATGGAAGGTGGAAGATTGGATGGAATGTTGTGATGTTGTGGCTAAGTTGCCGAGTCGAGGGCTTGCTGTGGTGGGGTGGAGTGGGCGATGACGCGATGCTTGGATTCGGCGTCTTTCAGTTTCAAAGACCAAGTCCCAAGAATGGCAACTGGCAATTGGACCGACCTGGAATTTTCAGGGCGCTTCAAAAGTGCAACTTTGCTTCGGTAAGTCCAAGATGAAGAAGCAGCTGCCATCCCTTTGCTGGGGCTAAAAATGCAGTGCCTTGGAAACTAAGGTGAATGATACCAGTTCGCAAGTGCATTTTATAAGCGCCCAATCACCTCCTTCCGTACGTGCTTTGCAATTTATAGTAGCATTTGGTTGACTAAGATTATAGTCCTAACAGAGACTGAACATTGTGTGGCAACTTGCGATAATGGTGAGGGTACAAATACCACAACTCTGACCTGCGTTGTTGGTAATATCGGGGACAATTTCATCGCTCAAGCCACGGCATAGGGAGAAACAATGAGCACTCTCTTTCGACATCAAACACTCAATAATTGACACTCCGTGCATCCATGCACTATATGCAAGGTACGCTCTCTATTAGCCTACGCCTCCGTAATGGTAACAAACAAGCTATTTGGTTGGAGCTCAATGAAGTTCCAGTTTGGTGGTAATATATTATCATTCACAATACAGAGGGATGAGAGTAGGAGGAAGTTTGAGAGCAATACAAATCAACGCACTACAAATTAGTTAAAGTGACAGAAAAACAGTAACTCGTGCTTAAGTAGTCCGCCCTCAAATCCAAACCCAACCCAACTCCTGCCCTTTTCATAATTACGAGATATCATCAGCAATCACATTAGTCATCAGTTCATGATTCCTCGAATAATCAATCTTCACGTCAACGACACACACCCCCTCAAACTCCAACGCCTCCCTCATCACTCTCTCCATCTCCTCAGAGCTCTCCACCGTCATACCCTTCGCCCCAAACGCCTCGGCATAGATCTTGAAATTCACACCCCCCAGATCCACGCCAGCACTCCGACCATATTTATCAACCTCCTGGAACTCCACCATGTTATACTTGCCATCGTTCCAGATGAAATGCGTGATATTACACCCCTGCTGCACGGCGGTGACCAGTTCCTGGCCGCTAAACAGGAACCCGCCGTCGCCGCTGATGCTGACAACTTTGCGAGCGCAGGGTGTGGGAGTTTGGGAGAGGGAGGCGCCGATCGCCCAGGGCAAGGCCACGCCGAGGGTCTGCTGTGCGTTGGAGACGAGGAATGTTTTCGGCGAGTACGAATAAAAGAAGCGGCTGAGCCAGATGTACACGCTACCAACGTCGGAGATGACGGTGGTGGCTGGGTCAATCTGGGACTGTAGCAGGCGGATGAAGTGCAGGGGATGGACGGGCCCGCCGTCGGGGTTTAGGAAGGCGTCCGGGCTGCTTTGCCAGGCGTGGAACTCGGTGAACAAAGCCTTGACAAAGTCAGTGTCTTGTGGACGGGAAACGGCGCTGCTACTGCTACTGCTACTGCTACACAGGAGGTCGGTAAGTGCGGCGATGTTCAGCGGCAAGGACCCGACCAGCTCGAGCTTGGGCGCGTAGTAGAAGCCCAGGTCGGCCGCCCCAGTGTCAATGTGCAGAATGTCGAACCGGTTGTCCGTGTTCCATTGGTTGGCGTCGTACTCGGCCTGGTCGTACCCGACTGTGATAACGAGGTCCGCTTGTTGCAGCAGCTTGTCGCCGGGCTGGTTGCGGAAGAGCCCGATGCGTCCAAAGAACAGGTGCACGAGTTCCTGTGAGATGGCACCAGCGGCCTGGAACGTCTCAACCACCGGCATAGGGTGTTGGCGCAGGAAGGCATGCACTGCCTGGATCACTGGTGAGTCTGCTACCCGAGCGCCGAGATACAGCACAGGGAACTTGGCCGATGCAATCATGGCCGCTGCCTTGCGGAGGGCTTCGCTCGGCGACGGTCCGTACTGTGGCGGCAAGAACGCGCTGGCTGGAAACGCTGGGATGGAAGATTTGACGCCGGCAGTCATGACATCAATAGGGAGGCTGACGGCGGTCGCTCCTCGTGGGTGGGTGTTGGCCACTCGAAACGCATCAACCATGATCTCGGCAACCTGGTCTGCCATCACGGCAGCGAGCACCTTTTTGGTGACGGGAGTCAACAGCTCAGTTGCGCGTAGGCTTTGGTGCGTCCGTTTTAAGGTCTGCGCGCGCTTGACGCTTCCCACGATGGCGACCATGGGCGCGCCTTCATCCGTGGCCGTCACAAGACCAGTGACGAGGTTGCTCGTGCCAGGACCCGACGTCGCGATACAGACACCAGGGCGATCGGTGAGCCGGCCGACGGCAGCGGCAATAAAGGCGGCATTTTGCTCGTGCCGGCAGACAACGAGCTTAATCTCGGGGTGGTCGATGAGGGCGTTGAAGACAGAGTCAATCTTGGCGCCGGGCACCCCAAAAACGTATTTGACGCCTGCCGCAAGCAGCGAGTCAATGACAATCTGCACTGTTTCAGTCTCCATTTTTGGGGGATTATTGTTGTTGACGATGTCGGCTTCGCCGGGTAGGTGTTGGAGAACAGATGGATTCAAGGTTGACACTTAAAGGTTAATATAAAGGTGGCGTGCCGATCGCTTCCGAAGTCATGATGGATGCCTTCCATATATTATGAGAGAGGGGGGGTGGGGGGCGCAAGGGGCTTCCTTGATGAACTCATCATGCAGCGAAAACTTTCAGACGCTGAAGCTCACAACTGGCATGCGGCCGGTGAGTAAGCACATGCTGCGGATCGGGGCCAATTGCCACTAATGCCGAGCAGTCGCGAACGATTTGGCGCTGTCGCCCGGCGCTGCCGTCCAAATTGCGACTGCAAGCTTTCCCCGGTTCCGGCCGTTTGCGGTGTGACCAACTGCAGGCGCCATCTCCAGGCCATTTCCAGGCCACCTCTCGGCCATCAATGGACCGCGCCAGCACTTCTCCACCAAACCCAGAGCAAACCGCCACGGGAAAAGACCAAGGCAAGATGGCGTACAATGAGGTATTCCAGTACAGCATCGTCTCGGCGCTTATGGATGGCGTTGCGTCGCATGGAACCGCAATCGCCAACATCCTCGCGCACGGCGACCACGGCCTTGGCACCTTCCGGAACATGATGGGCGAGATGATCGTCCTCGATGGCACCGTCTACCAGATGAAGTCGGATGGAACGGTCGAGCTGATTGCGTCGCCCGCCGACGTCATCACGCCCTTCGCGACGGTGACACGGTTCCAGGCGACGACGCGCACGGCGGCCACCATTAGCAGCAAGCAGGACCTCAAAGACCTCCTGACGCGCCTGTTTCCGTCGGCGCGCAACCATTTCCTCGCCATCCGCATGGACGGCGTCTTCAAGAGCATCAACGTGCGTACGGCGGGCGGCCAGCTGTCGCCGCGCGAGGGGATGACGGCCGTCGCTGGGCGGCAGACGGTGCACACGTTCCGGTTCGTGCGCGGCACCATCTTTGGTTTCCGCGCGCCAGACTACATGATGGGCATCAATGTCGCGGGCGATCACCTGCACTTTATCGACCAAGACCGCAAGGAGGGCGGGCACATCTTGGCATTTGAGACGGAGGGCGATGTCGATGTCGGCGCAGCGCAGCTTTCCAACTTCCATTTGGAGCTGCCGACAGAGGACGAAGAGTTCAACGAGGCAGCGTTGGTCAAGGACGCCAAGGGGATCGAGGCCGTCGAGGGCTAAGATTTTGGAGACAGGCCCAATATATCCATGGCATGATTTGATGAGGAACTTAAAAGAGTCATTACGAATGTACTATTAGACAAATAGACGGCGATAGCAATAATGCCTGCCACGCAAAAGTTGAACCTGGACCTAAAAGGATCAGTTGGACCACAAAAAATATTTGATCACCAAAAGTTCAGACCGATAAGGGTCAGGGTTGACCATCTCCAAGTTAAAAAAAAAAAGAAAGAAAAAAAGAGCCAACTGGGAACGAGCGTGAAATAACTATCGGACGAAGGAAGCGACAAGCAAAAAAGGTACCCACACAAAGCAGCAAAAGATATGTGGACATCTCCTTCGGTAAGGGTCGAACTTACAGCCTCCAGATTAACAGTCTGACGCGCTAGCCAATTGCGCCACGAAGGATATGAAGAGACCCTGGCTTTCTTACCTGTTGAATGTCTTGGGAAACTGGAAAAGCCGTTGATATCAACGTGTCATCTGGTTGAGACGCACTTTTTTGAAACACAAACGAAGGGGGAACATGGTCCGAGAGTGGATGTCAAAGGGGGGGTTTTTCGTGCGGCTGCCAGGACAACCCCAGCATGGT
Organism: Lasiosphaeriaceae sp. G1095; assembly: GCA_027569635.1. Classification (NCBI taxonomy): domain Eukaryota; kingdom Fungi; phylum Ascomycota; class Sordariomycetes; order Sordariales; family Lasiosphaeriaceae; species Lasiosphaeriaceae sp. G1095. The sequence goes on along the minus strand of JAPDFK010000443.1, from coordinate 16,571 downwards.
GTGGGGTTTCGGTAGTGGGTCACGATCAGGCAAGTCAAAGTCCGGGTTGCTTCACTCTTCACAGCGACCATAATTTCTTGTGTTGGGATGAAAGGAGAAATGAATACAGTGCCCCCTTCAGGGCCAAACCACGGTCACCCACTCTCCAGACTGTTCCTTATCTGTCGCTTAATTACTCTCCGGAGCCGAAGTCGGCAGGTGCAGGTGCAAGCGGTAAGATGGTGTCGTGATTTGGACTCTCGTTGGTGGTTGTGCAGGGTTCCACTCGCATACGCGTCGCACCTGCTGTTATCATCACGCAAAGCCCTCTCTGTGAAGAGGACGCCAACTCTCGTCCTCTAAGAAGCACCAGCCTGCCACTGTATTTGGTGAAAATTGGAACCATGACCAGCCCCACCCCTTATTGATGTGATAATTACAATTGTTTTGCTTCAATCACCATTCCCATGATGCCCTCAATATTGCGGCATTTGGGGGGCTGCCTCGCCGTTTCCTCGTTCTTAGCCGCAGTATCTGCGCTCCCCGCCACGCCCAACAGCGACTTTGGACCCAGCGAAGCGGCTGCCAAGGAGCACGGCTTTGAGATCTTCAACGCCGTGAACTCGGCCCTGCGACAATGGGGGTCGTCACTCAACCACAACGGCCTCTCGCTCTTCTTAGCCACGGTTCCCAAAGGCGTCCTCCTCTACCATGGTACCCACACGCCAGAACCTCCGCCTGGCCCAGAGTGGCTCGCCTTTGAGACAGAGCACGCCGAGAACTTTGCCCGCCCGTGGCCGCGGACACCAGGCCGGCCATCACCCCCTGGGCTTTTTGGTCAGAGCATGCATGGTATGCACGCGAGGCTTGGGGAGGACAGCGAGAAAGACGGCCAACGGGGGTTGGATGACGAGAGCCACGGATACCTTCTCATCTTCCGGGTAACAAAGCCCCTTCGGCTCCTTTACATTGATGGGATGGGTGCTGGTAAGACCGACATGGGCACACTCGATACCCAGGACCTGCTGCTCCGTGGATTGCGTGGACGTGGTCCGCTGGGCGAACTCGAACGTGCCACTGCTCTATGTGACATTGCGACGGGCTGGGGACTGCAGGGAGTGGTTCGGATGGAGGCTGGCTTCGAGATCATCAAATGCAACTTTTCCGACAGCATGGAGCTGGTCTCTGCATCCCAGCGGCCCGATTTCTCTGACTCGGGAAACGCCGGGTACCCTGAAGTCCAGCTACTTGAGTATATGAGGGCTGTATCGCAACGCTACTACGGAATTGGAGCTTCTCGCGCCGCCGTGGATTACTCGTCCATGGTCTCGGCCCTATTCTACCCTGTCAACCTCACCAACCCCGACTCTCGGCGGCAGGACCTGCTGCGCCTTGCCAGCGTTACTGACGAGCAGCTGCAAGCAATCAAATCCCGTGTTGCTGAGGTTGTGCAAAAGCGTGGTGATGGGACGCACATAACTGTCATTGACTGGCAGGGAGTCGCCGACATGATCGTGGCTCGATACTCAGATCGGCTCAAATACATGGCGGAGATGATTGACTCCCTGACCACTTTTCAAGGCCAAGTCAACAACCTCCTGAATCTCCACATTGACTACGCTATCGACGATGATACTACCACTACTAAACTCGCCCTCGACCGGTGCACCAAATACCACACCGCGTCTATCCTTCCAGAGACACCAGAAGACCACCTCATCCTCGCCGGAATTGAGTCTGTCACATTGAACATATGTTCCACATTGTTTCATGTACGAAAACTCATCGTCGCTAATCCCGATGCCGATAAAGCCTCGTTGGTGGCTGCTAGGAAGGCAGTTCAAGACTTGGTCGGCCGTCTCAAGTGGGCGAAATGGAAAGATTGCCCGACCTGTGCTTACGATGAGGTTTGCTTCGTTGCTATGTGGCCATTTGGAGACACGGCCTCTCACGAGCAGCCTACGTGTAGAAACTCGTCTTCGATTGCAACCGGATCCGGGTTCGGAAGCTATTGGGGTCCGAGATTTCGACGACCCCCGCCAGGGGATGACGAAGTGGGAAATGATGGGCACCGGGACTTGTGATGAAGGGAAAGCCCAGGACTAGGTATGTACAGCTATGCAGACAAGACTATTTGACAAGACTGTCCGTAATCTGCTGTCGATTTCGAGCCGCAATGGATTGTGTTTGTGGCACTTTTAGTCTCCAGCGCAACGATCCGCTCGGAACGACATCCTCAGCATTCTATTATCCTTGCAGCGACATTTCCTCCCCATATCTATATTCGTGTTTAGAAATCATGCCACCTCAGGGTTCGGTATGAAGCAGACTGGCAACCCCCTGAAAGAGGGGGGAAACGAAAGAGAATTCCTCGGACTTTGCTCGACGTCAACCGTAGCGCGTTTTCTCATCAACATGAACCGCCCTAAATAATTATAATCTGTCGGCTCCGAGTTCCCCAGGGGTAGCCAAATCCGGAGACTCGGGACGGACGGTGAGTATCCCCACTTCCAAGCCAACGGGGGTAACACCTTGCGGTGATCGAGATTCCGCTTTTTTTGTCGCGTTAGTTTCGAATTCCGCATTGGTGGAATCGGGATGATCGCCGTCGCTACAACCCGCTATTCTCCGCACAAACTCAGATGTTCCCCGGGAAATGCGGCGAAATTTAATCGCCATTATATTAACCCAATGTAACCATCAATCCGGGGTAAAAATGAATAACATTTATAAGAAGGTCCGTCGCTGGTGCGAAACGTGGCGCTCCGACTTGCCATGACGACATGAACCTCGCCAACTCAGCATCATCATACTGTGGACGAGCAGACTATCATCACAATGGTGGACTCCATGTTGACGCGGATCGCCATTGGCTTATCCCTCGCACTGGCAACTATTCCGGCGGCAAGTGCGGATATCACTACGACAGTTGATGCCAAATCAAATCTAGGAGTTTGGGAGGGATGGGGAACATCTCTCGCCTGGTGGGCTGCAGCTTTCGGCACGCGAGATGATTTGGCAGACGTCTTCTTCACAACCAAGTCGACAAGCTGGAAAGGCCAAACGCTTCCCGGCCTTGGGCTCAACATCGTGCGGTACAACGCGGGCGCATCCAACAGCAACACCTACAACGGCACGAAAATGGCGGTCTCGCCCAAGATGGTCAAGTCACGTCAGGTAGAAGGCTACTGGGTTGACTGGGCCAGCAGCAACCCTTCTTCCAGCAGTTGGAAATGGACCGTTGATTCTGCGCAGCGCAACATGCTCTGGAAGGCGCGTGATCGCGGCGCCGACATTTTCGAGCTCTTCTCCAACTCGCCCATGTGGTGGATGTTGAAGAACAAGAATCCGTCAGGCTCGGACGACGGAACCAGTGACAACCTGCAGTCATGGAACTACAACGACCACGCTGTGTATATGGCCACCATTGCCAAGTACGCCGCCGACAACTGGGGCTTCAAGTTCCAGTCGGTTAACCCTTTCAACGAGCCGTCGGCGGACTGGTGGAAGAGCAAAACAGGGACACAGGAGGGATGCCATTTTGAGGTTAGCACACAGGCATCCGTCATTGGGGAGTTGCGCAAGGAGCTGGACAGCCGTGGGCTCTCATCAGCCGTAATCTCGGCTTCCGACGAGAGCTACTACGACCAGGCCGTCACGACATTCAACAAGCTCGGCTCATCGGCACTGGGCAAGGTCGCACGCATCAACGTTCACGGTTATCAGTACGCCAAGGGCGCACGGGAAAAGCTGCACAGCCTGGCCTCGGGCGCTGGCAAGAAGCTGTGGCAGAGCGAGTACGGGGAAGGCGATGCGACGGGCGAGCGGCTGGTCAGCAATATGCTGCTCGACTTCCGCTGGCTGAAGCCCACTGCTTGGGTGTACTGGCAAGTCCTCGACGGCGGTGGCTGGGGCCTCATTGACGCAGACAACGATGCCAAGTCGCTTGGGGCTGCGAACCAAAAGTACTTTGTCCTCGCACAGTTTACTCGCCATATCCGCCCGGGCATGCGTATGCTCGATGCCGGAAGCGACTACGCTGTCGCTGCGTATGACGACTGGACGAAGAATCTGGTGATTGTAGCTGTCAACTGGGGCAGCGAGCAGTACCTCAACTTTGATCTCTCGAAATTCGGCACCGCAGGCGTCGATGGTGCCGTGGTCAAGCGGTGGAGCACCAAAATCGGTTCGGGCAGCCAGTATACCGCGGCCAGCGACACCAAGATTAGCGGCAAGAAGTTCTGGGCCAAGTTTGAGAAGAACATGGTCCAAACTTTTGAGGTGGCTAATGTCGTGCTATAAAAATCTTCATCTCATCAGTCCGCATGTGAATACATATGAGATAGTGTCGCCGGATATACCGGGAAGGGGTGCTATGGCTCTGAAAGGTTGAGGCATGCAGGTGTAAGCACTTCGGCCTGTTCACCCCATTGGGTCATGGACCGGTGTTACACGTCGGGAAAGTCAGACGCTGACATGGAAAACTGAGATAGTTCGACCTTTCCCTAGTCTCGCATGCATGTAACTTCAGTTGGCCCAATGCAAGTGAGGAAATTCCTGGGGCACTCACTCTATCATGGCGGTATACTATACTCCGCGCGTTACTCTTGTGCCAGCATCTCTCTCCCACCAAACACACTGACTTCATCACCATCATGGCTCTCCTCGATAAGATTTCCATTGGGAGGGATACACTGTACGGACAAAGATGGAGCCTCGTCGCCGCTGTGTTGGCCATCTATCTTGCGCGCAAATTCGTCGTTTACTATAGACTGCGTGATTTCAAGGGGCCTTGGGGCGGCGGCTTCATCAATTTTCATCACAGTAGGAATATTCTGGGACTTCAGGTGCCTAGATGGTATCGTGATATAAACGAGAGATACGGCAAGTATTCCTTCATTCATTTTTTAACGTCGTATTTAGAGTCGACTGCCTGTTTCAAGAAAGAAAAGATTGGGGGTTAACATTGGTAAAACAGTACCAATTGCACGCGTCGGGCCACGTTCCCTCGTCACATCTGACCCAGACGTCTGGCAGCATGTCAACCTCAAGCCGGGCTACACGCGAGCGAGCTGGTATTACACCGGTGCTCGAATCGAGTACATGCGCAATAATGTGTTTACCGAGACGGATAACAAGGAGCATGACCGAATCAGGAAGATGATTGCGCCCGCCTGGCGTGAGCTATCCCTTTGTCCCTAGACTTGGTCCGATTCAGTAAACTGGCAATTTAATAACTTGTTGAGCACCCGCGTTTTCAGTATTCAGGCCGCGAAAATACCGAGCTCGAGTCCCAAATCGACGCACGGCTCAGCGAGTTCATCGCCCTCATACTCTCCAAATAGCTCTCCACCGAGTCCCGCATCGTGCCCGTGGACCTCACCGCCAAGATGCAGTACCTGGCCCTCGATGTAATCTCTACCGTCGGCCTGGGTAAATCCTTTGGCATGCTGACCAGCGACGCCGACGAGCACGGTTTCCTGCTGTCCACTGCTACTGGACTCCTAATCAACAACGTCCTCATGGGCCTCGGGCTCTCCTGGCTCACAAATTCCCGCCTGGGCGGCCATCTCCTCGCGCCCAAACCCATCGACGCTACTGGGTTCGGGAAAAGCGCGCCGCCGCCAATCCGACAGATACTTGATCTGACATGTGCTCGCGTCGTCTATTATCCAGCATGGCCTCGCGGGCGACGAGTGAAGGGGGGGGGGGGGGTGTTTGGGCAAGACGATTTTCGAGGTGAGTTCCCACATGTCTTTAATTATTGATACCCCTGAGAGGATATGAATGTTTTGCTGATTAATTGGATGGTGGTGTCTCGTATTAGTTAATATCAGCTCCTACGAAACTTTGACTAGGCCCTTATTGACCCGACTAATTCCTGGAATGCGATGAATGTGTACGATCTCTCTGTGATCAGTCAGCGACATGTGGGTGGAAGTGACCGCACGACGCTAAAGTGGGAAGTTGATGGACTTGCGGGAGTGAAGTTGAATTATTGTGAGGGTACTCCAGGAGTCGGATGCTCAAAGAGCTTTAACTACCGTTTTGAGCCTATACGAACGGGGTTTATAGCGAATATATGGGCAGAATGGACGTCACCCCCTTCCGCACCTTGATGTCAAGGTGCCTGGCTACCATGGTCTTGAGGAAGGTATAATGGCTTGGTCCACAAGAAAGGGGCATCGTGCACAGTACCAATACGCAGACAATATTAAATAAGATAGGTAAAAGAGTAACCAGAGATCATCAAAGGAAGAATGACAGAGCAACCAGGGCCTCCTGATATGCTTTGTAAGGAACAGAAGCAGCCTGGATATATTTACACAGGCTAGGACTGCGGACTTTATAGCCTTGAACACTGGGCACAGTGACCGTTTGTTTTGGCCGTAATTAACCTCTGCAGTCTAGAGTTGGTGAACTCTCTCTGTTCTTGTTTCCAATACAGCACCCCAGTCGTAAACCAACTTTGAAAAGAATGCTCGAGTTTATTGAGATGCATGGGTGATAGCGATAGTATTTATTATAGTTTAATTAGTACGAAGACTACCTCAATCCTTTGAGCGCTATTTGCTGTAATGTGCTATAACCCCTAGAAACAACTACGACTACAACTACCATATAAAGTTTGAAGAGAACGTCACTTACTGTCATGATGTGCTACTTCTAGTGCTAAGGTATCCAAATGAAAATAACGATTGTCTTAATGCAACGAAAAGTTTGCAAGAAGTACACAAAACCCAGCCTCTAAAATGCCACATCCATTCTACATTTGAGATGGGATGCGCGTGATTATGCCGGCTTCTGGCCCGTCCAGAACAGGTACTCGAAATAAGCGTGGTAGTTGTTGCTCTTGATGGCCTTGCGCACCGAAACGAGGAATACCTCGATCTCGACGAGGGTCATACCCAAGGCTAGGAACGGCTTGCCGGCAAAGGCGCCTAGCATAGCCTCGAGGATAGTGCGGAAGTACAAGCCGATGAGACGGAGACGTTTATCCTAGGGAATAGTTACTTATTAGTTCATGGCATTTAGTACACGAGCGGCTCATTCATAAATACCTTTGGCCAGGTTCCAACCGGCACCTTGAGCTTCCTGACAGACACGTTGACAAAGCCAGCTGCCTTGAGCGGAGCCTCCATCTTATTGCCGGCCCGGAAGTCGGTGCCAAATTTACCCAGCGCTTCGCCGGCCAGGTCGAGGAACTTGGCCAGGGCATAGTCGGCAGGCAGCGAGTCGTCATCAGAGTATGTCGTCCCGCCGAGCTCTTGGATCTCGATCCAACCGCCGGGCTTAAGGTTTCTTGGTTGTTCATGTAAATGAGATTCGACAAGGAGGCACACGGAGAAAAGGGAAACTCACTTGTATGCCTCGTCCAGAATCTTGGTGTGCTGCTTGGTGACGGGGAAAATCTGGCGGCCGTGCACAAGGTCGATATTGGACCCGTTCAGCCACTCCTCTTCAATATCGTCGACGATGAAGCGGAGGTTGGGCGGTACCCACAGCGGCTGGATCGGCGTGAAGTCGATGCCCAAGACCTCGGCCGAGGGATACTGGTCGGCCACTATTGGCTGGGTTATTAATAACGGCTTTCCTCTCTTTCACTCCTTTTCCGATCTGCAAGCACACAAACGTACCATCGATTGCCCATATCCCGGTGCCCGTGCCGATATCAATAATCTTTTGAGGATGATCCCCAATGGGCGCAAAGAAGAGTTTGCCGCTGATGGTGGCTGTCAGTTGGCATGTGTCGAGGCTAATTAGGTAGACAAGTGACACTACGGCGGTCGCTTGATAAAAAAAAGAAGAAAAAAAAAAAAAGGGGGGGGGGGGGGAACTTACTCGGTCAATTCCAACATCATGGCATGCTTCATGTCCTCGCGATTCTGCTCAATATCGTCGTTGGGAATCGGGTAGCGGGCATTCTTGTAAGCATGGTACCTTCTCCCGTTTTCGTAGTGGTGCTCGTAGACGCTCGAGTTGATGCTGGTGGAGGCGCCAACAGACAGGTCGTCGATGTCTTGCGGGTCAAACTCGTCGTCGTCGACTTCATCGTCTGGATGTGCGATCTCGATGGCGGCGGCTGTGGCAGGAGTCGCAGTGACGGCGGCAGAAGTTGCGGTGGAGGTTGTGGCAGCAGTCGTTGTGGGGACTTCAACTACGGCACCTCCGGGCGAGCTGGCCGCGACAGGCTCAGTGTTTCCTGCCATGGTGATGGGACCTCGGTGTTTGTTTTGCTGGTGACACGGGTGCGACGATTGATGGGGCGGCAGGGTGAGGTGAGGTACTTTATGATCCGATGAATCGCTCTTTTTTCTTTGACAAGCAGGCGTGCCCGCCGCCTTCCCCTCACTTCACTTCGTACATCACTAGCATGCGACTAGTGACACGGACGGGGCCTAGTGTTAAGACCTACGGGCGGGATCCCCCAGAAACACAGTGCCCCAATTGGCTGGCCCTCAACGGTGATGGCCCCGCAGGCGGGTGGCGTGAGGGGGGTTCACCGCCAAACCAACGCCCACGTTCACGGTGCGATAAAATTACATAAGCGCAACTCGAGGAGGCAAATAATATGTATGGTATACCGTAAAAAAAGGGAAGGGAATTGCTGATAACAATCTATGGCTGCTCTTTCCCAGTGTCAATATGGGACACGGCTTCTCCACAGCTCTCTAGGCTGCACTTGCCTCGTGTGAAGCTTGACAAGCTCGTGGGCCCACAGTGCACCCTAGCCAGACAAGCCCCGACGTCTGGCTGCTAGCAGACGAAGTTGTGTGTACCAACGTCACAGCTCCGTCTCAGCTCTGGCTGGTATTTGCAAAGTGGATCCGACTAGCCTTCAAGGAACGCTTGACATGTTGTACGGTCTGGGAGGTATGTCGTAAAGTTGAAATTATAAGGGAGGTAATTAATCGACAAGACACTGAGGACGAAGATAGGTAGTTAGCTATCTTTTCATCGACTATCTTCATTTCGCATCCATGAATGAAATACACAAAACTGAGTAGTTGCTTGTCTTGTTGATGGCTGACTTTGTCTCTTTCAAGCTACCAACTACTAAGGCTCCCGGTCGTTTATGATGGCTTATCCATCAGCTCGCTGTCAAGGTTGGGGTGTCTTTCCACAACCCAAGCTACCAATTTACAGCTCCTATTCCAACTGAAGCGGGTGCGCCTCTGAGAACTCCTCATAGGTTTCCAGCTTCCCAGAGCCGACCCTCGCGTTCTCCGCGGCCCAGGCAACTAGCTTCTCCGTGTCGGGGCCATAGTATCCGTACTCTTCGCCGTAGAGAAACGCCTCGGCAAAGAGTTCATCCAGGCCGGGCGGCAGACCAAGGCTTGCCCTGAACTCGTCAGTGGGCACTTGCTTGTAGGCCACCTTCTTGCCTGTGGTCTTGGCGATGATGGCCGCGATTTCCGCAAAGCTGTACAGCGCCGTGGCGGCGCAGAACGTCACCCCCTCGTACTTGCCGGGCGCGGCGAGAATGGCGCCGACGAACTTGCCCGTGTCCCGGACGGCGCTGAGCAGTGGGAACTGGGTGCCCGGCGAGGAGTTGCGGGTGAGTACCCAAGTGTCTTCCGCGTCGGGGTCTCGGCGTGGGGCCAAAAAAGGCTGAGTGTGGAGGTTCTCCATGAAGTACCCCAGCGAGACAAACGCGCTCTTAATGGGGAGGGTGCGGATGTACTCCTCGGCTCTGGCCTTGATGTCGAACGGCGTGACGTGGACATACTTGCCGCCCGAGATCTTCTTGACCGGGGGGAGCGTGCTGAAGATGATGTACGCGGCGCCCTTGGCGACGGCAGTATCGGCAATGGCCTTTGCGGCGTTGAACTCGCCCAGGCCGCCGTCGCCAAAGGAGGGGTTGGTCATGGCGAAGACGGTGTGGACACCCTCCAGGGCCCTCTCGAGCGAGGCCAGGTCGGTGACATCAGCCTGCACGACCTCGACCTCGAGCTGCTTAGCCTTTTCCGAGTTGACGTCACGGGTGATGGCGCGGACTTTGTACTCTTTGGAGAGCTCTGGGTCGTTCAGGACATGGCTAACGATGGATCCACCCTGTGTGCCGGTGGCGCCAAAGATGGCAAGAATTTTGGACATGTTTTCGGGGGTGCTGTCTGAATGTGAAGGGATTTCGAGGGATAATGAAGAGGACATATCATGGTAACTCTCCCCAGGAACCTATCCCTTTATATAGCTGAGCTGAAGAATGAATGACGCAGAAACATTCCTACCAACAGCATCGCTGACCAACACCTTGTGGCTCTGGTACGTCTTGACGCTTGGTTGCTTTACCTCCTCTTCGGTGGGTTATTTCGCCCGACCACCGCTCCCGCAACCCCGGAAACCAATCAACATGTCGCGAAAGCTCGACGATGATGCTCAGGGGCAGGATCCTTGGGTGGTTTCCCCTTGGATTTCGAAGGGGCATCTCGTTCAAATCAATACCAGCCAATTGCAGTCCTCCAAAAAGTTCCCACGCTAATGTGCTGCCAGATTGGCCCATGCAGCCTACCTTTCTGTCACGCAAGAATTTGTCAGCGTGATGAAAGCTTTCCTGGATATCACGTGGAGGAGACCCACATGTCTTAATTTCAACTGCCAGTCACAGTCTAGTGATAACAAGCTGGCGAGGCAGCAAATGGTAGGTCCCATTGCCATCCTTACAGGCCCGTTGAGCTACCTGTGAGTCCTGATAATAATCTAACGACGCCTCCCGATTCTCGCCCATAGCCCAGCAAACAAAACAAACGTCTGGGTATCCCCTTCGTGATGCCTGCTGCCGTCCAAACAAACGCCTGTGCCCCCAAAGATACAGCTGTTAAAAAAGAAAAATACCCTTATTTTATTGCCCTTCTGGCGGCCTTAATCAAATACCAAGGCGTGCGAGCTCGGCAAGCATCTGTTCAAGTTTGTTAGTTATGCCCCCATGATTAATGGAGTGGCGTATATTGTGTAAATAAAGGATGTCTCACCTGGTCGCGGTCTGCCCCCTCCCCAGTCAACAACGCCTTGGCCATAGTGCCAAAGGCCTTAATCTGCGCACAAAAGGCCTCGTTCTGCTCCTGCAGGGGCTTGGTCTGTCTTGCCTGCCACTCAACCGTGTCCTCGAGATTGCCGATCTTTGCCATGGCCGTTTCGAGGCCCTGCAGAGCAGAGCAAAACGTGTGGTCACCGTCCAGCGAGGCCTTGAGCAACTGCTCAGTGGCGTCCAGCTTTTCATTCAACGCATCAAAACGAAGTTTCAAGACCTCAACCTCCTCCTCGAAATTCGTCGCCGCGGCAGCAGCAGGCCTGGCGGCGGAGCGTCGGGCAGCACTGAGGTAGACTTTACGCCGTCCCTCCAAGACCTTGATGCTGTTTCCGAGTCGGCCTAGGTGCTCTCGGAGCTGACTAATGTCCTGCTAAATCAGGTGGGGATCAAATTCATATGCCATCTAAATAAACAACAAGGCCTGTTAGCATTCATGATATGCGTCTCAGCTAAAATCAGAACGCCTATGATCGATAAACTTACGTCTTCGATGGATTCGGCGGGGGCAGGCACAGCAGGAGGGCCAGACACAGGGGAGGCCGAGGTTGGCGCGGGGGGATCAGTGTCCATCTTGATGGCCCGTGAGCGGACACTGTTAGCCATCTGATATTTTAATTCACGCCTAAAATATGACACCAGCGCCATACCTCATCATCGACTCTGGCCTCGACGGCCTCTGCCCCGGCAATCTTGGCCGCCTTGGCGGCGTCGCTCTCCCTCTTGGTCGGTCGGCGGGCGGGCATCTTGGTGCTCGGGCAGGAAGTCACTGATTTATTTTTTAATTTGCTACAAATTACCAGCAATAAGAAGAAAGTCAGGCGGGGCGGGGCGGGGTGTGGAGGCTTACCAGGGAGACGGTCGGGCAGAGGGAAGTTGTGTGCGTGTGGTGTTGAGAGAAAGAGGAAGAGGAAGTTGAAGGCGAGGAGTGGAGGTTGAGGTGATATTTGGGAAAAGTGGAGCTCCATGAACAATAAGAACATGACACAGGCGTGAACAATAGCAAGAGGTTGAAATAAATTGTCGGCCGGTGGGGTAGGGCGATAAGCAGATACGGGAAGTTGGCAATGGTGGGATGGAAACTGGTGGTGCTAGTGAGCGGTCATCCGACCAGAATTATCAGATGGCAAGTTGGCGAGTCCTCTTCAAGTTGGGTGTCGGGAGAGTAGTTGCGACAACTTCGCTTTCCCCCGGGGCTTGCGAGCCGCCGGCTGAGAGGATGGGAGGTTGGCAAAGCCTTAAAGCACTCTTGGGGGGCGGTGATGGTTCCCTACTACTACCCTGGCGTTGTGGACGTCCCCACAAATGAACTGTGCGGCAGTGGTTATGGGTTAAAGCATCTATCCACGGCGATCCATAGCGACCACGATCCGGTTGCTTCGGCAGTCAAGCCATCAAAGCACTTCAAGGCACTTCGAAGCATGCATCTTCAAAGTCGAAGTCGATTCTTCTAGGCTTTTGTGACTAGGCATCATCTGAGGGGCTATTGCTGCGTCCATTGCTCGCCATAACCATATCCCCTAGGTCTTAGCCAGCAGGAGAACAAAAATCGGCAGGGTTGTGTTGGAGACTATCGAGACGTGACACATTGTTGGATTTCGCGCCATCATATCCACATTAACTTTTATCCTGGCTGCTTTGGACCAGGCGTCTGTCAAATTCCTGTCTGCCGTCAAGTATCCGCCCGCGATAGATTCCTCCCTTTGGAGGTGTCTCGTCTCTCGACAAGTTAACTACCACGGGGATTTTGAACAGTAGACAAAGGGAGTTGAAAGTGTGATATGCAGTGAGGATAATTTTCTTCTCTCCTTCTACTTGCTCGTCTCTTGGGGATTATCGATATATGCGGTAATACCCATCTCAGGCCCTTTCGTAACCCTCTGCTCGACCCCCGGGGGCTGGACTCTCTAATGAACTCTCTGCCACCGCCCTCTCGTACCCTAACCCTACGAGGGCGGCACAGTCAATCGCTGGGTTGCCGCAACGCGGTCGTGACGCCTGCCCTCGACGGCCTTCATGCGGTTTCCCAGCCGGCGCTGGTCCTTTTCAGTCTCCTGTGGCCACTTTTTGGCCGCGGGTATCCCCAGCCTCCTTCAAGCACTTCCCGACTTTGTGGTGGACCTGATCAGTCCACGGACAGCAAAACGGCGGGCAATCGCCCCCTCTGTGTAAGGCAACACCCTCTCCTATGTCACTGCAGCCTTCCCATATGTCCTGCGGATTCTCGGCGATGACGTGCTGTACGTACCTACCCGGCGTGGTTGAGAAACAAGCAGCTCGATATCAGATGAAAAACCCCGCAGCCACTCGCTGGTACATTTTTGGGTACCCATTTTCCTTTCCCACCAGACTGCTTTCCCTGTCACATTTCTTCCATGCAATCATAACAGCAGATATCACCGCATTTACCACCAGGTAATATCGAAACGCAAGCACCTTTCCAGCCCGAAGAAGCAATCCAGTGCTGAGTTGACACAATTTGATATCCTCCAGGAAACAGACACTTGCCGCCAGAGTTCTTTTCGCGTAAGTTCGCTTTCAGCTCACCTTCAAGTTGCCTTCAACACTTTATCCCGGGCAGTCACCGGGCCCTCTGCCACCTTCCCCGGCCCACAACTATCTTCCTCCAGACTCGTCCGATCTCCCTTTTCCCGATTTCCTCATGTCACACGGCGCCTGACTAGCTCTTCCCCACCGGCTGAAAATCCCTTCGCCCTGGCATCTTGCTATTGTTCGTGCTGCGTGCCCCACCTTTCCCAAATATCATATCAAACCGCCCTCCTCATCTTCAACTTTCACTTTTCTTCTTCCCCCCAACACCACACACCAGCTCGACTGTCTTTCCGCCCGGTATGTTACCATCTCCTCGCTTCCCTCGATATGTGCCCATCTGCTTGCATCTGCCTGCTCGCCTCGATATCTTCACTTCTGTCACGCTCAGGCTGGCTGGCTGGTGTGCTGGTCGCGCTCAAGTTGGCTGCCCTGCCCTGCCTTTCGCTTCTCCTTCCTCGATAACCGCCGCGCCGGTACCGCATTTTGTCAATTCACTCACCCTCCCTCGTCCTATTGTCCGAGTGGCCCCACTTTTCCCAAATATATCTCGACCTCCCCTCTTCCTCCTCTTTCACTTCCTTTCTTCCCCTCAACACCATGCACCAGCTTGCCCGTTTGTCTGCATGCCCAGTATGCTTCCATTTCCAGTCTACTCCCGTCGCTACGTCTTCTTGTGTTTCATGTTCGTATAAACTAATTAATTACAGTTTATTAAATCATCACCTTCCAGCGACAAGATGCCCGGCCGCCGATTGACCAAGAAGGAGCGCGAGGCAGCCAAGGCCGACAAGGCTTCAGTTGATGACCAGGTATGACGATATCCTCATTTTCCTGGGCGTGTGAATTAGATATATGAGTCGCTAACGATATCTGCTGAGAATTAGGGCAATGAGATGGACATTGACCCTCCTACACCCGCCGCCCCCGCCGTCGACGACGAGCCCGTCGAGTTTGTAAGTCCATCCACCATACGCCATCAGTCCTTGGATGGGTCCAGAACACGATGCCTGCCCCGGTGTCTTTGACGCCTTCATCACTTTCCACCACTCCATTCATCCGCCACTTCATTCATTCAGCACACACCACGACGCTATTCCGACACAGACACTTCCCAGCACGTCTTCCAGCACGTCATCCTTTCTCTCCTCGTTGGGCGCAAGTGCGGTCAAATTATGTAGGCTGCCACGGCATTCGGAGGATGTAAAGATTGGCCACTCGACCACATGCCATCGATAACACACTTGATCCTTCGTCGCCTCGGTTTGGACCTGTGCGCCAAGCTGAACTGACAGAGTGGGGTCCTTTGGCATGGGGGTGGTCACCCAGGCGTCCCGTCCTTCTGTTTGTGTTCTTCGCAGGGAAGGGCGCCGTGACGAGGCTCTGCAATCCTGCCTGGGTTTTCCCGAGACGCCAACGTCCCTGGCTTACAATCATGCTGGCTTGGGGTCGATAGCTTGGTCAGCATCGGCTGCTTCGGCATACCAAGCGTCTACTTTTACAGCTTCAACTCGACCATTGGAGTCCATGCAATACTGGATGACCATCATCGGGGGATAAAGTCGGGGATGCAGCATACATTCTGGCATTTTGTGGCTTCTTTTTTTCTTAGCCTTACTCAGCTTTTTGTTTAACACATTTTGCTGACTGGACTTTTTTTTCTCTCTCTTTTGTTATTCTTTTAGGTGCCGAGAGACGACGAGTATGCCGAGGAAGTCCCGCTCCCGGCCGGTTTTGATCTCACCAAGGCCCTCGGTGCTTTGGAATTGTCAGTGAAGCACAACAGCGAGGACACGGTGCACGCTGTGCGAGAGGCGTTTCGCTGGGACATCAAGACTATGACCCAGACCGTCGAGACGCTCCCCCGAGGGACGGTCAGCCCTGTCGGCGCCGCGGTGTTGCTGTCTGTGGCCACCGACCTGGTTGACGACAAGATCGAGAGGTGCTTCGATGAGGTTGGCAAGGCCCGCCTCTCGACCGCAAAGCGGATGAAGAAGATCGAGGAGGACATGCGCCGCATGGGAAATCGCATCAAGGCCGTCGAGGGCAGGCGTCACCCCCGGGTTTTGACAGCCCAACGGTCGGCCGCGTCGACCTCATCCGTTCCGCCCCCCATCTTGTCCGCGTTGGTGCAGGCCCTCGAGGAGGAGGTTGCATGCCTCCAGCAGCGGTTCGATGCTTTAGACGACAGACAGGACGCCACGCACCAGCTGCTGAAGGGATCGCTCGACGAGTCAGACGTCTTTGGCCCGGCCATCAAGGGCCTCGAGATGCAGGGACGAACGGTGAACGAGCACCGTATAAGGATTGGGGCCATGAACGAGAGGATCCAGCGCTTGGAGCAGGAGGTGCAGGCATTGAAGAAGGAGGCCCAGGCCTCGAAGAAGGAAGCACAGACCGCAAAGCAGGACGCTCAGGCCGTCAACCTGAAGTTTGACGCCTTTGCCGGCATGATGAAGGCCCTGCTGACTGGCGAAGCAGACCGCGACCAGGTGAGCAAACCCCTCTTTATTCATTTTTTTATAGGTATAACTAACTATTTGAACAGATGATTGCCGAGTTTGCAAGCCTGGGACTTTAATTTATAGGACCGTTGGAAGAACTATGGACGCGGATATTTATTTTTTTGAACCCGTATGGATCCTGACACCAAGGCGTTTGCCTAACGGCAGCAGGCATCATGAAGGTTATACCCAGGCGTTTGTTTAGTAGTAGCAGGGATTATAGAAGTCATAACCGGGCGCCCGTTTTGTTCGTTGGGCCATTGGCGAGAATCGGGAAGGGGGGGACGGGGGGGGGGGGGGGGGGGGGGAATATTATACGGGGGTTTGAACCGGCCCCAAAATAACAAACGAACCGGGTTGTTTTCGCATTTTTAATTAAAAACAAAGGAATTTCGAAATCGGGAGTGCGGGGGGGGGGGGGTGGGGGTGGGGGGGGGGGTTGGGGGGGGGGGGGGGCGGTGTGGGGGGGAGTGGGGGGGGGGGGGGGGGGGGGGGGGGGGGGGGGGGGG
>JAPDFK010000442.1:0-32709 GCA_027569635.1 Lasiosphaeriaceae sp. G1095 | reverse complement strand
GGGTTGTGTGGGGGTGTGTGGTGCCTGTGTGGGGGGGTCCGCGGTGTCTGGGTGTGGTGTTTGGTGTGTGGTGTGTGGGTGCGGTGGTCCGCGCGGGCTGGTGTGGGGGGGGGGGGGGGGGGGGGGGTGTTTTGTGGGGGGGGGGGGGGCCGGCGCGGCCCCCCCCCCCCCACACAAAAAAACACCCCCCCCCCCCCCCCCCCCCCCCCCCCCCCCCCAAAAAAAAAAAAAAAAATGACGATTACTGGAATGCTCCGCGCCCGTGCCGGGCCACTGCTGTTCGCCTCGGCAGTCGGCGGCGGCCTGTGGTGGCAGACTGCAGGAGGAAAGCAGCAGCCCGCCAGCCGGGCGTATGGGGACCCGAGCAAGAAGATGCACATCTCAGAGACGCTGCAGACGCTGGGTAGCCAGGGCGGCACTCATGCGCGCAAGACTCAGCACGTAGACCAGGACCCCAGGGACACCAAGATGTACAGTGTGTCCCCCGACGCCGTCACCAAGAGGAATGTGGACAAGGTGCGGTGGGACGTCTCGGAGCATGGAAGGGACGGCAAACAAGGCTGGGACATATCCACCAGCCCCAGCAGCCCCCGCAGCTCGACCAGCGAGAGAATGAGAGAGAGAGCCAGTTCAACTGCAGATGAACTCAAGGACAGGGCCAGCTCGACAGCCCAGGGGATGATGGAGAGGGCCAGCTCGGCAACCGACTCGATGGAGAACACGATCAGCAACAAGCTGGGGGAATATGACAGCGGGGCGAGCTACCGGGACGCCCGAGACTACGAGCAGCGACCATCCAGATCCGCCATGAACGGGATGAAGGACAAGACCAGCAGGAATATGGGCGTGCGAGCCAACCCGGAGTCGGGACGCCACGAGGAGACGGGAGGAGGGGTTCTTGACAGAACAGCCGGCTCGATGACCGAAATAAAGGGCAGGGCCAGCTCGGCATCCGAGGGCATCAAGCAGAGGGTTGGCTCAACAGCCGAGGAGGCCAAGCGGCGCGCGAGCTCGGCGACCGACAGCATCAAGGATACGGCCAGTTCGACGACACAGGGAATGAAGAACAGGGCTAGCTCAACGGCCGAAGGAATCAAGGATAGAGCCAGCTCAGCAGCTGAAGGGATCAAGGACACGGCCAGTTCAGCGACCGAGGGCGTCAAGGATACGATCCGCGGGACGAACTTGGGACGTCATCCCGGAATGGACAGCGAACGGGAGGCGGGTAGCCTCGACAGGACAGCCAATTCTATCACGGAGAATATCAAGGACAAGGCTAGTTCGGCAAAGAATAAGATCAGCGACAAAATGACCATGAGAAGGGAGCCTGGCATTGACAGTCAGAGGCAAGCGGGGAGCTTGGACAGGACAGCCAATTCGGTTACCGAAGGGATCATGGAAAAGGCCAGCTCGGCGAAGGATAAGATCAGCAGCGCCATGGGCATGGGCAGCTATGAGGACGAGTCAGGAAGTTCGTCGGCAGACCGGCGCAATCGTGGCACTATGGGCATGGGCCACAAGGAGGGCGACGACTTGCTGGTGAAGAAGACGACGATTACGACCACGACCAAGAAGGCCAAGGACAATTGAGCCTCGGTAGGTAGAAGAGTGATGTCCCTGAAGTCGGAATGGGAGAAGGGAAGGCGGGATGAAAACATGTATTATACAATGCTTTTTAGATGTCAAAAGGATTTTCTTGCCGCTTTGAAGTTCGGGTTTTGGTGAAGTTGGGCCAAATTACAGAAGGAGGGGGGGATTATTGGGGCTCCAGCTCATTCAGGGGTTGGAGAACGCCCCTTAGTCTAGGACCCCGCCGTCCAACAGCCGACTGGATGCCCAGCAGACCCCCCACATGGTGGCGTCCCGCCTCAGCCCTACCTAACATCTGAACCCACTCTTTAAACTTGGGAGGTTGGGGGAACTGCAGCAGAGTTGTCGAGCTTACAGGCTTGGTCAGGCCGACCTCTGTGTCGGTCAGGTCACACACACTCCAACACAACAAGCTCAGCAGTCAGGACTCGACGTCGCGCCGTCACGCCTCGTCACGATGCCCTCGTCATGTCTTTCTGTCTGGGCCATCCTCCCAACGAACCGCTTCAGCCTGGCTACACGTCGCGCGGAATCTCCAACATTGCAAGCAAGCATGCGACGCGCCGAGGAACACTATAAATCTGGGAGCTAATGCTGCGCCACACGACATCGTGGACGATGGGGTTGGGACAAGCAACAACGGCCGCCGTCGTGGTGGGCCCTGAGCACACAAGGTAGAGCCAAAGCCTGGGGAGATTGCTAAGAGACTGGATATCAACACAACACTCTAAAACTGTGACAACAGCCCCTCGCGATGGATCCCCTCCTCGCCGT
Organism: Lasiosphaeriaceae sp. G1095; assembly: GCA_027569635.1. Classification (NCBI taxonomy): domain Eukaryota; kingdom Fungi; phylum Ascomycota; class Sordariomycetes; order Sordariales; family Lasiosphaeriaceae; species Lasiosphaeriaceae sp. G1095. The sequence goes on along the minus strand of JAPDFK010000442.1, from coordinate 30,345 downwards.
CCCCACGGCCCTCGTCAAAGAGCCCCTAGCCAGCTGCCTCGCCGACCATGAATCCTGCCGCACGCGCGCCCGCCTGAGCACCATATGGAGCAGCGACAATGCCCACGTCGTCCGCGACCTCGCCGTTACCGACCTTATGCCCCGCCGGCTCCTCCACATCCTCCCTGACGACACGGGTGTGCGCTTGGTCGAGCTGGGCGAGAAGGCAGACGAGTTCCCGTTCGTGGCGCTGAGCTACTGCTGGGGCCCTGGGAAAGACAACCTCACGACGACCGGCGCAAACCTCGCCGTCTGGACGACCGAGGGCCTCCCGTTGGCAAGCCTACCGCCGACGTTCGCGGATGCTGTCGCAGTGACGCTCAAGCTGGGCTACCAACACCTGTGGATCGATGCGCTGTGCATTGTTCAAGACGATGCGAATGACTGGAAGAAGGAGGCCCCGCGCATGGCCGTCATATATGGAAACGCCGTGTGTACGCTGCATGCCGTCGACAGTCTGAGCGCCGCCGCCGGTCTGATCCCCCGTGGCGACGTGGCGAGTGTTGTGCCGGGCGTGCTGGATACAAGAGCCTGGACTACACAAGAGATGGCCATATCCCCACGATCGCTGCTGTTTGGGAAGGGTGGTGTGCGGTGGGAATGTCGTGAGACCAACCTGGACCTGGCTTCGTCTTCTGCCCCTGAGGGCGAGGCGCTGGCTCGTTTCCACGAGGTCAACGAGGGCCGGGGCCTGAAGGAGCTGTTCACCTTCTTCCGCGACTGGCGCTCTCCAGCCCACGTCCAAGACGAGGAGCCGTCAGAGGAGGGTTACTTGGATGTCGGCTATGGGGAGGACTACGACATAGACAAGTACCTCCCCTTTCACCAGGCCTGGTGGGATTTCGTGACGTGCTACACAGAGTGCAACTTGACCGTCGAGTCGGACAGGTTCCTGGCCATGAACGGCATCGCGGCCATCGCCCAGCGCTGGGCCAGGCTTCGCAACACTTGGGGGCTGTGGGTCAGTGGACTGGAGCGGGAGCTGCTCTGGTATGTCGACCCGTCCAACGGAAAATCAGGGGCTCGGACGAGCAAGTGGCTCTCGCCGTCTTGGACCTGGGCGTCCCTGAAAGGGGGTACGCGGGTGAGGAATGGTCTCTACGACCACGTCAGAGGAAACGATCCTTCCAAGTCTCCAGCCATGATGGTCAAGCCCGAGATCCGGATTCCCTATGGCACGAGCTTCGACCAGTCGCTACCCATCCCGGCGTGGAAGAGCCAGGAGGCGCGCAGCATCGAGCTGAAAGGCGATTTGCGAGCGGCAGAAGTGATTGCTCGAGTCGGCCCCGACGGACGCAGGCGCTACGAGACGAAGCTGGACCGCGTCGGGCGCTGGTCTGAAGACGAAAAGTACGACTTTCGACCAGACATCGAGACCGACTTCCCAGTAGGGCAGCCCGTTAAAGTCTGGTGTCTGTTTGTGATGCGTTTCGATGCCGAACGCTGCGGTCTGCCCGAGACACTTCACATATCGCTGGTGCTGAGGCAGAAGGGCCCGGAGACAGAGATCAGCGTCTATCCGGAGGATGTGGATAGAGGCGATCTCTACGAAGAGCGCACGTTTACAAGGATCGGGTACATGGAGACTACGTTCAAGGTGATGAGGGACTGGGATGGTATCTACGAAGACCTCTGGTGGAAGGTCGTCTTTTTTTTGTAAAGATAAGGTAGGTACCTAACTTGCCGGCTGTCAAGCGGCCACCTGAGTCTGATCTGTATATAGCGTATATCCATTCAAACCTTTGCGGTGAAGCTTTTATTTCAAATTATGAGCTTTGGGCTTCATCATTTGACTCGCGCCCCTATCATCACACCGCACGGTCTTTCCGTCACCAGGACAATCAACTCCAGTTGGAGTTGGTTCCGAAACAAGATGATGCGAGGGCTTATCAACTCGGCTTATATAACTTTTCCCCGAGACTTTGGAGAGGCGCGGAGCCAACCATGGGCCTTTGAGCTAGTTTAACCGGACGGTGTCCTTGCTTCTCCATCTTGCCAACACGAGGGTCAGTTAGATCCGAGGTTGGTATATAACAGTGTGATTTTAGTAATATTAAATTAGTCGCGTGGGTGTATCTACGCGGTGACCGACTTGTTGATGTGAAATTCTCTGTTAATATCTTGGTAGATACTTCAAGTTTGCCCTGAGGGGGCGTCACATATGGGGTTCAAGTTGAGTGCAACTGGACGACATCATGCCTTTAATGCAGAAGGAGCCTGTCAGCTACGCTTCGTCATCTGCTTCCACCACCTGTTCTGCAACTCCAAGAATACATGTTGGATTCCACGCTAGAAAGTGCAGGAATGTTGGTGATAGCTGAGATTATGAAGAGACAGGGAAATCATGATATGACAAAGTCGGCGGCGAGGAAAGGGAAAGAAGGAAGAAGCTTCAGTCCACCACCATTACCCCAGATTTACCGGGAGAAGAAAGACGCTTGTCCATGAGGCTTGGCGGCTGGTGATTCAACGGTCCAGCCCGCTCACCGCTCCTAGATCCTCGGTCCCGTGGCTCGCTAAGGGGCCCACTTCTGACTGCTCGAACTTCGAGTGTGCTAGCTGGTTATATATGCGCTGTGTGCTCCTTTGCTGCCCCATTCACGACGTAATCACTTGTCTGGGCACCAAAAGACAGCCGATATCTTGCTAAGGGCTTGAAAGCTTTCCTATAAAGACATGGAGGAGGGGAGGAAGTTGAGGAACGGCCAGCTGCAAGACTGTTTACCTACGCGGTGACCGACGAGTTCACATATCAGATCCTCCGTTAATAACGTGGAAAACTCTTCAAGTTTGCTGTGAGGAGCGTCACTTGTGGGCCCGGTGGGTTGAATATAAACGGGACAACAGATTGTCTTCAAAGCCGATGACAAAGCCTGCCAATAAGACCCGTTCAATATGGAGGCTTGCTTGCATCAAGGGCAAGGATACACAGTGCATGGACTTGCATCACAGACTCGTCCCTGCCAAATCAAAGAGCACAGTGTGCGTTGTAAGGGACAGACATGGCCCTGATATCGGTCACCCATTTGAAGTGCCCATTCTGCGACATGGCCGTTGCCCCCGTGTCCAAGCTGGTCAAGCACCTCGAGAAGGGCAACTGCTCCAAGGCCCCCGAGATCTCGTACGACGACATGTACAAGTTCGTGCGAGGGAAGGACCCCAATGAAATCATTTCCAAGGATGGCATTGGGGAGCTGCGGGAGGGCCACTACCAGGTCGGCGATGTCGACTACAACGACGAGAGTGGCAAGCGGGAGTGCCACATCTGCGGGCGTGACTTTCAGTCCGCCAGTGGACTTCAGACGCACGTCAAGCTGGCGCAGTCTCGTAAGTTTTTACTCTTTACTTTACTCTTATCGGGTTCAGGTTCTATTGAGACGGTGGATGCCAACAATTGTGATTCTCTTTAGACAACCCGCCCCGTTTTCTCCACCCTGGCGGCTACAAGATGTTCAAGAACTTGAATGGTCTTGTCTACCACCTCGAGGGCCACAGCTGTGGATACATGACGTATGAGCAGGTGCAGGGCAAGTTTGGGGAGATGCTCACCAACGGGGATGATATTGAGTTGTAAGCCGTGTGTCCGGGTGGGAAGAGGAGGTGTATTTAGAGTGATCCGACGAGAATGAGAAGTTTCTCTGGGGCGTAACTCAATGCAGCAACTTGTGTACTTGTGTGATAAAGTTCTGAATTTTCTGAGATTATAAAAATATACTTATCTATTGTAATGTCTAACCCATTCTGAGCGAGAAGCGCGCGAAGAAGGTATAATAAACACCAGATAACATTGTGTCGTTGTTCTGGTCACCGAATATTAACTTGGAGGACCAGGATCAGTGCGGCCAGGGCTGGGGCAAGAAGCACCATTCCAAAGTCCCGGAACTTGAAACCAACACTGCGAGCATCAACGCGCATCGATGAAGGTCATCCCAACGCCCATTCAACTCCAAAACAGCCAACAAGATACAGACCCGTTTCGGACAGTGGAAGCCATACCGATCCACACGCCCTACCCTCGAGCTCACCGTCCTCGCCAGCTATTTCGAATGCCTCTTTGAGTCTTCGCCGAAACTCTCCCGCCAAAACAGTCTCCAGAATCGGCGATTTACCCTGTGCTTTTTCACTGCGCGGCTTCCTTCTGCATATCCAGTACGGTCTTCAGCTTCTTGCGTGGCGGGCTTTTCCTTTCTTCGTAGATTCGATGTGCCTTATTCAGGTGTGTGGCGGCTGTAGTAGTTGCATCTGCATTATACAGGTGGTTACCTACACAAGCTGCAACATCATATATCAGTAGTAGAGCCATCGGGCTTTGAAAGCTCAACCAGCCACACACCATGTTGGCCAATCCACGACGTGTAAGGAACCCGCTTATGCAGCCATTTTTCAGGAACATACTGATTATTCTCCCACGTCAATTTTGGCACGCTGGCCTGTGTGGTGGGTGGATCTCGGGTTTCCTGTAGCTCCTGTGCCTGCGCCGCCAGGCCCTTGGAGCTCTGACAGCAAGAGTAGCGGGCGTTTTAGGCTTAGATGCGCTTGACGGGACCGGTTACGAACGTCTATTCTACAGATCCCGCCTTTCTTGTTTGATATTTTCACTCGATTACTTTAGAATTCTCACACTGCTAGTTGAAGCAAGGTACCCAGCAAGCCAGGTACCTACATTCTGTATTGGTAAAGTCTGGCATAATAATTAGTATCACACAGCTCCTAGGTGCTAGGAACAAGAATTACAATAAACTGGGACTGTCGGGTCCACCTACATGGACTTGATACATGTTCTTGGAGCAAATAGGAGTGGTGCCGCCGGTAACGTAAAGTTGACCTACTCTTCAACTGGCTGGGAAGCCTTGAAACTTTTTTATATATCAGTATGGAAATGAGAACCAATCAGCCCTCTGAAATCTAGTGTGAGTATATCCCATAACGCTTCACGAAAATACCGCAACTGATACTGCTGCATTTTGTGGGAAATGATATATGGTTACGCTTGATTGGCAGCCTCCACCGAAGACCTCAGATCGTCACCGAGCAAGCCACTTGCGGCCGGGGGCTGACGCCAATTTGAGGAAGGGTGAGAGTGCCAAGACACATGGTCTTAACAGACCCTCTGCAAATCCAAGCGTTGATCTGTTAGTGTCCTTTGCCCCCCAGCGAATGCTGACTTCGTGTTTCGTATTGCGTATGCCACCCCGAATGCAACGCCGAAAGCGATTTAGCGGCTCACTGCCACTTCAGCGAGGCATGACTTCAAGATGCTCGACTCTTCGTCTTCATCTCAAGATTCTAATCACAAAATTTCCTTCATTTATTTACTTACGAACGTCCTGTTTTCCAAACGAGACATGACCACTGAAGACGATGGCCGGGTCGAAGCGGAACCCCTTCTTGAGGGCGATCCAGACGACCCTCTGGCCGACGACTCCAATTGCCAGGAATTCCAGCAAGGGCCCCACCATCAAGGGCTGGCTGCCCGGTTTCAGGCCCGGAAGCCCACTACCATCGTCATTCTCCTTACAGTCCTCCTCTTCGCCGTCGTCCTGAGCGGGATGATGATTCTTGTTCCCATGTTCCGGCTCCTCGAAGACAGTCTCTGCCATGTGCACTACCAGCGGGACCCGTCCGAGAAGATTGACGAGCGGGACTGCAAGGTAGAGGACGTCCAAAAACGGCTGACGTATTTGGGTGGCCTGAGTTCCATGATATCCTCTACCGTTGGCTTGGTTGCCGCCCTGCCTTATGGTATTCTGGCAGATCGGTAGGTTCTAATTAAGAAACGCATCTTTTAGCAAAAGAGGACGCGAATTCTAACTCTTGGCGTAACAGAATTGGCCGCAAGCCCACCTTTATCCTTGCGTACTGCGGCATCATTGTGGCATTTGGATGGGGCCCCCTTATCATTGCCCTTGCAAATCCCTCACATCTCTATCTCGTCATCTTTGGATCGCTGTTTTTCCTGATCGGCGGCGGCATCCCCATCGCCATCAACTCTCTTACGTCGATGGCTGCCGACGTCAGCGCCGAGAGCGAGAGGTAAGCTTTATCCTACTGGCAACATATACGGTGTGCTTTTGTTGACCCTTTCTCCCTTTCTCAGGGCAACAAACTTCCTCTACTTGTCCTTCGGCGCCGTTCTTGGAACGCTCGTTGGCCCCGTCCTCGCCGGTCTTCTCATGGAAAAGGTCGGGCCGTGGCTTCCAATCCGCATGGTCTTTGCAGCCACGCCATTTATCTTTGGGATATTGCTCTTCATCCCCGAGACTCTTCCCATAAAGCTGCAGACAAGTGTAGATGAAGAACGACAGAAGGGACCCATCTTTAACAAGCAGCGCATCCGCGAAGCCATGAAGGAACTGGAGGTGTCGCTTGCGCTTCTGAGGAACCCCAACTTGGTTCTGACGCTGGTCACCTTTTTCATCCAGCCCGCTCTCTTCGCGGCGTACTCGTCGACGCTGACCCTGTATGTCAGTGTTTTCTTTGGCTGGACTCTGGCTCAGACCAGCTACATTCTCTCGCCGCCTCTGGGCATTCTCCACCTCGCCATAATCCTCGTTCTCCCCCCCATCTCCAAAGTGCTCACCAGCGCTGCCGGCCGGTTCCGACTATCGGTATTCTCCAAAGATCTCCTGTTGGCCAAGATCTCCCTCTTGTTCGTTTTGATCGGAGCCCTGCTTGAGGGTTTCAGCCAGGAGATTGTCCTCTTCATCGTGGGTCTCACCATTGGCACGTTTGGCTCTGCAAACAGTCCGCTCTGTAGGGCCGTGGCAACGGCGTACGTGGAGCCTCATCAGACGTCCCGGCTGTATGCATTGCTCAGCATATTTGAGACTGGCGGTGCGGTAATTGGGGGGCCGGTGTTGGCATGGTGTTTCAATGTTGGCTTGTCGAAACATGGGCTGTGGAAGGGGCTGCCGTGGTTCTACTGCGCCGGGCTCATTCTCGTTGCGTTGGTCATGTTGATGTTTGTGCAAAAGCCGGAGGAGAAAGAAACCTCGGAGGAGACAGAAGGGGGTGAGACCAACAATGGTGGTGGATATCAAGATCCCGAAGCGCTCATTCAGGTCTAAGTCTAATAACTAGCTTCGTTGGGAGTGGTCCCAACCACAAACACCCTAATTACCGAATTCGTGAAGCCAACCAATACCCCATTTATAATTACGCGGCCTGCATGACAAACTGCAGTCAAATCATTAAGCAATGTGTGAATTGCGCAACAACACCTCAATATATCGTCAACCAACACAAGTCAGGATCAGGGGTTTGTTTATAAAGTCAAAGTCTCCTTGCAACTTTTCCCTAACCTTGACAAAACAGTTGACCACCACAGCAGTACATCCCAGATTCTGCCGCGTCTGCCGCCGCCTTGGAATTCCTGAAATGTCTCACCCTCAAGCAGCCACAACTGCAGCCACGACTGCAGGTCAGCCATACCCCAAGTTCATTGCAACTTTGATGAGGAATGCCAGCATTAAGAATATATCAGCTTGTCTGACGCACCACAAAGCGAATTATCGTCCTTTCCTCCTGTTCGCCATTCTCCAGCTCCTCCAGCAATGTCTTCAGCCCTGCTTGCACCTTCCACTTGGTGCCTGTCCTTTCCCCAATGACATCCCACAAGTTCTGCATCGATCTCTGGTTATGATGATACCGACCCAGGCCCTTTTCCTCGTGCTCCTTCGGGTCGAGTGGTTCAGTGGGACTCCCAATCTGCCTCCCCAGCACCGTAGCACCACCACCGCCACCGCCGCCGCCACTACCTCCCGCTCCCTTCTTGAAGAACCCAACCATTCTTTCACCAACAGTGACCTGATCGTCCCAGCCAAACAAGTGGAAGAAGCTCGCCGCGTGGATGATGTCGACCTTGCCATCCAGCACTTTCAAACCTTCGTCTTGCGGGTCCAGCATGCTCCCCGTTACAAATTGGGCGCCGAACTTGCCCCTGTCGCAAAACATTTCGTACCCGAGGTCGATGAACTCCGGGCGCAGGTCCAGCCCGACGAGATTCTCGGCCGGTGCCCCGTCGAACGCGAGATGCCGCAGGGCTTGCCCGAAGCAGCATGCGCAGTCGAGAAGCGTCTCGCCTTGCTGGGTGCGGGAGAGGAGCTCGGAGTATTGTGGGAGGGTGGTGATGTACAGGTCGAGGAAGCGCCATCGGCCGATGCAGCCGTAGGGGAAGATGGCCCAGGCTTTGGCGCGCTAACAACTATCATCAATAGATGTTGGTAATCAGGTGGGATTTCGGAGAAGAAACAAACCACTTCGCAGAGATGCTCCTCGATCTCGTCGGGCGGGATCCCGCTATATGCCTCCAGTAATTTCCAGGCCTTGGCGAGCTTCTCAATATCTGCTGGCAGATCAGCGAGGAAGCGCTTGCGTCTGTTAAAGTTTGGCTCGAGTTCGGGCATTCTGAGCGCTGCTGCCGGGTTTCGTGAGTGTGTCATAATAAAGCAACGCGAGATTGAGATGGTTGTGGTGGGTCAGAAGTCTTGACGGGCTTCGGCTTCCACTGTTGAAGCTGGAGTTGAACGACTTTATACCTATGTTGCCTTTGACACCCCCGGAGCCGGTTCGGCGAGATTTAAGCCAATTGATTTGCTGCGCAGCGGTCTCGCTATCTGTCATCCAAGTAACGCAACTTGGGCGCCCAGAGGGAGGTTCGTTCACTGCTTCTCATACAATGACGCCGGGAGTCAGCTTCCTGAAAAAAAAGAAAGATTGCACTGACGAGAAGTAATGACCAGGCCACTCCTCCCAAAGCTGACAGTTTCTTGACGTCATGCCACAGCATGTCCGCCAAATTGGTCTTCATCTGGGAGGGATGATGTTCAAAAAGAAAAAGAAAAAAGCGGCATGTTCCGAACCAATGACACGCAATGGCACAATTGCGCCGTCAACTCTGCTGTGCAAACTGGTTCAAGGCCTTGGCTGCTGCTGCCTTAATTTTTCATCCAACCACTTTCATATTCATCATCAGCGAGCATTGTGGAGCTGGGGAAACGCGACATCGCCCCTGTTTTTATTTCTCATTCCGAGAAAACGCGTCGCCATCACACTCATCAGCCGCCCAAACCACCATTCGAGCTCAATTCCCATCCGACATGTCAAGTTCCTACCCGCACCAGGCCCGTCTTGAGGATACCGGTGTGTATGACCCAGATGAGGTGCTCAAACCAAACAGCCCAGCGTTGAAACCATGGCGTCCCAACCTGAATCTCCCCCTTTCGCCGATTGTAGATGGCCTACTTGGGAGGGTATCCGCATGGAGGTTAGCTAACCCATTTTAATTATTTATAACCACAAGCTTTATTTTCACCCTTCATTCTAGTCTTGAGGAAACGCCTTTGTCGAGGGTCGCAGTAAGCTAACTCCTCTCACAGCCAGTCGGCCCCAAGCCTCCAACAGAATGATACGCGGCAGGAGGGCTGCAACCCATGTAGCCTACGATCCATGGATTGCCCCGGTGGCAGTCCTTGCGCCCTCTGTGTGACGAGTGGGATTGAATGTCTGGGGGTCAATTATCCCCTCCCGCGAAGAAACAATAATCTGGCAGACGACTTCTTCTCAGATCGGGTCAACAACCCGCCTCCGAGAAAAGACAGAAAAAAATTTGGCAACTTTTTGTCGGACCTATTTAAATTCAGCTGGCCTCCCAACGGCAGAGCCATCAGTAGGTCTGCAAGTCCAGATCTTTTGAAGTTTGATTTCGAGGCCCTTGCCGATGCCTCATTGGCTGCCGAATCCTCAGATTCGAACATTGCCAGAGATGAGCGACCAGTACAGACCCCAATCTCCAAGCCATCTCCCTACAGCCCACGGAGCTTCTACACCCCTCAACATCATTCAACTGCTGGCGCTGCTTCCCCTCCCATCTTCCCGGCCGAGATGTATCGTCAAGATCCTCTCTTAGCTAGCTACTTCATGGCCTCAGATGCAAATACCACGCAGTTTTACCCTCACTGGAACATTGCTCATCTGTCATATGAACATGCCGACAGTGCAACAGAGATTCCCAGTCCAGGTCATTCTGATTCAATTATAACATCAATCAACACGACGAGTAACGATGGTGTAACCGACCAGCCTGGGATCAATATATGCAACTTTGCTGGCTGCAGCGCTGCACCATTCCGAACCCAATCTCTTCTCGACAGTCACGCAAACATGCATTCCACCACAAGGCCGTACTACCGCCCAGTTCATGGCTGCCCAAGAAGTGAAGGTGGGCAAAGGTTCAAGAGAAAAAAGGAAATGATCCGGCATGGCCTCGTGCACGATGCGCTGGACTATGTTTGCCCAATCTGCCTAGACTTAGACGGAGTGCACACATATTGTCGTCGGGACAACCTGAAAAGGTATTTATGTGACGAACCTCGATCAAAGCTTCTCGTGCTAACTTTTCGCAAGACATAGACTGGTTCACCACGTCGACAAATATAAGGATGATCCAATATTACGTGATCTTGCCCGAAAACCCCCTGCTCCAAGGAGACGTGGCAACATATCAAAGGCGACTCGTTTACCACCCATGACACCAGACGAAATTTCGATTGACCTGTTAGCTAACAAACCCGCCTCTCAAGGCAGTCACCTTGTTCCCAAGACTGAGACCCCTCCTCGGCAAATGGGAATTGCAGGAGAAAAGGGAGCCGAGTTGCTCCGTCATTTCTTTGGCCGTCAAGACTCCTTCCACGGCGATACACGCGAAGCTCACATTGGTGCTCGAACATCACAAGGCATATTGCCATTCTCTCAAGATCATGAGGAAGAATCCTTCATCAAACCTGACTCAGACTTTGATCCTGCATCGCCGGCATCTTCCGGGGGGGCCATTGACAAGAAAGGGGCACGAAGCATACCATCATTCCCTCAAGACGACGTTGAGCTACTCTTCACTGACTCTGGCTACGAGTCTGCACCGCCTGTGATATGCAAAACCCCCATTGATGAGGTTGGTCTGTCAATGGAAACAAACCACCAGACTGACAACGACGAGACTGGAACAATTATTTCGGTGGCAACAGCAGTCATCCCAAGCGCTGCCCAGCAGGCCATTTACGAAGTGTGCAGCGTCATTTACTCCAAGGTACAACGCGGAATCGATGAGCAGAACCGCAGCTCGTTCTTCAACGCTCTGCCGGGGCTCCTCCGAGCATTCGCCGTTAGGCTGGCTCTTTCTCATGAAAGCGACCTGAACCGCCGTATCATGCACTTTATCTACACTCACTATCGGTAAGCCAGTACCACCATTTGCATAACCGAGATGACTTCGCTGATTGGGGTGTTTCAGGGAAATTGTTGTTCACATGCGCCGGCTATTCCAAGATGCAGTTGAAGAAAATATCTCTAGAAAGCCTGAAGAAGGAATGTCTCTTGACGATAAAATGCTCATGTGGCAAAGCGAACCTAGAGCACACAGTCCGGAAATTGCCGCCTCGGATCGTTTCGAAGGGGTGGAAGATATCGACGAAAACGTCTCCCACCATGAGCTCTCTGCGTACAGCCATACAATTCTCAACAGCAAATCTTATGAGTGGTTGGTTGAAAGCTTGTTGAAGGAGTCCTCTTTCCATTGGGATGACTCCCCGCTGCCAGTCATGCTCACCCACATCCGCGGGGAGATTATGAGAGCTCTTCCAACTGGTAAGATCAGTAGGAAGGAGAACCCATGGATTCACACAGCCACCTTTCTGGTCCCGTGGCGCCCCGTGGAACAACGCCTTGGACAGGAACAAGCCAACAATGGACTTACGCCCAAAGAGTCAATTTTCAAAACCATTGTGTTGACTAGTTCGTCTGTTGGCCACACTCAGGCGGTCACGGTCCAAGAATACATGAAACAGACATGGAGTTCTGGGGGCAAAGACTCGGAGCTTCTCCAGGTTCTCGGAGACATCCTTCAAGATGGGCAAAAAAACGGCGGCAGTGTCACCAGTAAGATTTCTCAAAGCACGTACCAGACAGTTTGGAAAGACTCGCTGAATGCTGACTTAAGCAGTCTATGACCAGGATGAAGCAGATGTTGTTAAAGTTACCCTGAAGAGCCCTGTCCTTGAAATTGTGGCTACAGGTCCTTCGCGGTCTATCGCTGAGCGTGGCGAGCAGCTAGCATGGCTCTTAACTGCCCTCCAGCCATCAGAGGGACAAGAGAGTGTCGTTCACTTTGCGCCCTCCATCGCCAGGCACGACTTGAGCGATTATACCGACCACAAAACATTCCAGCAGTCTTGGAAAGTGGGAGCTGACACCGTTGCCGGCGGCGATGCATCGAGCCTCTCTTCTCTGAAAACGCTGGGTTGGCTGGGTAAGAGAATACAGCCAGTCGTTGCAAGAGGATTTCCAACCTTGCGGCGTCGGGGATCGTTTCAAGGAATTGAAATATCGGCCACTGTGTTTTCGTCATTCATTTCGCCAATCCAATCCGACGCCAGTGGACGCCGCATCATTCTGCCGGGAACCGACATCTCACTGGAACTCGTCAAGCAAGCGGAGGATATGTGCCTCTGGCATGTTCTCTTATCCCTAACCGATCAGTGCGAATGTCGCACTCGTTCACGGGTCAACCTGAAACTTTGTGATATTTGGGAATACCGCCACGTTATCAACGATTGTGCAAGGACAACTGATCCATCTGATCAACCTTTAGCCATGACTTCGGACCCTACCACAGAATCCCCAAGCATGGATTTGCCACCACCAGAGTCCCCATTCACAGACTTCCAAGAGACACCCATTGACTCGGATATGATGTCGATTCCGGATTCTCCAGACAATGAGTGCACCGGTCCTCTCGACTCTTCCGATGTTCTCGCCCCGGTCATTGAGGCCGTGGCTCGCCGGTTACTCGACAGCTACAAAGCAGGAAAGTTGCCAAGACCGGCGTCGCTCGACTCTGGCAGCGCTTCTCCCATATCCAACAGTGACCCCATCGACCCTTCTCCAAGTCCAGCCGGCAATGAATCATCTGGAAACAGTGAGAATTCGGCAAGCTCAGGTCCAGTTGGAGGTCACTTTAGTCGCGGTTCAGATCAGGACACTTCAGGTTTGACGCCAAACTGCAAGAGGCACAGAGACGGCGAGGGCAACGACGACGACAAGAGCTACAATGGCAAGCGTAATACCATGCCCCCTCCGAAGAGACCAAAGCGCGGGACCGAAATCCCAAATGGAAAGTCACTCGCCTGTCCGTTCTGGAAGCTCGATCCCGAGAGGCATAGAAACTGCCTCAAGACTAAGGGCAAGTATGATCAAGTCAACCGCGTAAAGCAGCACTTGACTAGGCAGCACACCAAAATCTACTGTGAGCGCTGCAAGGCGATTTTTCCGGATGAGGCGCGTCATCAACACCACCTCCAGCACGCTGGGCCAGCATGTGTGTTCCAGCCTTGGAATCCGCGACACGGCGTCACACGTCGGCAGCAGGCAGAACTGCACAAGAAATCTAAACCCACACAGAGTGACTTGGAGCAATGGTATGCCATGTGGGATATTCTCTTTCCCGACCGTCCCAAACCGCGATCTCCCTACGTCGACCAAGACTTATCAGTCGATTTCGTCCAATTTCGGGAGTACGCACAAGACCGCGGGTCCCTGTTTCTGAGTGGGGAATTGGAGCGTCGTGGGCTGTCACTTCCGTCAGGTTCGGCGCCGGAAGAAGGCACCGTTGCCCAAGTTGTTTCCAATGCCATGGACGCAATGATTGAAGATTGGCTGGCGTGTCGGTGTCGCCGTGGGAATCGCCCAGGAAGTCAGGATGACGAGCCCAGATCAGAACCTTCAGAGCACGAAACGGCCGTTGAGTCCCTTGCCGATAGTGGCGCGGGCCTGTCGTCGAGTCACCACAGCATCAACCAGGAAGACATGGCCCAGAGCACCACATTGTCGCCGCAGCCGCCCACCAACTACGTTGAGTCTTACATTCCAATGGCGCCCACTATCTCATCAGACTCCAACGTTACCATCGACAGGCACATCCAATTGGATACTAACTTTCCCATGAACACTGATATCCCAGCAGACAACATCAATAATCAACCAGTCTTCAATGATGGTCTTTACCCAGACTTCAATTTTGATATCGGCACTTTGCTCAGCGTCAACAGTCAACAAGAGTCCACTGATGATTGCTGGGGTGAGGCTTTTGGAGAGGAATTTCCTTTTGACGGCCTAATCCTCGGCTCTCCGAGCTGAGTTATCTTACTGGCTCGGATTCCAGTGTTTGCGGGCACGATGGAAGGCGATCAGCACACGAGCTAGGGGGCCCTCCCAGCCGGGGAAAAAGAATGATGATTTTGCTGAATTAATAGTTACGAATACCGACTGCTATGCCAATAATCCCCCTTGTTTTATTTATATATACCCTTCATTCCGCATGAATCAATTCATGGACGAGCAAACCACCACCCGTTCTTGTTAATGGGGGGATAGTTGCACTGGAACTCGCTAGCATCCCACCCATTGTTCCCCGTGGAACCCGTCATGCAGTCAAAACTCGCGCCCCCATCGTACGACACGTAGATCTGGGTGCAGGCGGCGTACGACGCGCACATGGCAGCGCAGTACTGGAACGCCTTGTCGAACGTCAAGCTGGGCGGCGTGAGGCCGAAATCGAGCGTCTCGTAGTTGAACGGGACGCAGTGGTTAGTGTACGAACTGACAAGAGGGAATGTGGGCCCGGTCACAGTCACGGTGGCGGCTGTGGTTTCGGCCGATGCGGTGGACGTCTTGGTGGTTGTGGCGACAGTGGGTGACACGGTCACGGTGAACAGCGAGGTGTTGGTCGTCGTCTTGGTGCTGGTGTATGCGGACGTCACGGTCACTGTCGGGGCTGCGGAGGCCGAGGCCGTGCCGGTCGTGCCGAGGTAGCAGCTGCAGGCTGTCGAGATGGCAACTTCTGGAAACGGCTCAAGTGCTGAGACAAACAAACACACAAGACGGGGGGCCCAGGTTAGATGGGGAACTTCCAGGTTGTTATCACGGGGAGAGAGAGGAGAGGAAGGGAGACGAACCAGGAGGGACGTCTCTGCCGACAATGACCTGGCGGCGCTTCTTGGCGGGGCCGCCGTTGCGAGCGTACCTTGTAACTGTCCTACTTCTTGGTTAGAAGGTGGGCTGGGGCGATGCCATGGCATGTTGTGCTGGGGATGAGGATGAGGGATCTTTGGCGCGACGTACGGGGTGATTGTCTTTGTCGACGTCACCAGCGTGTTTGCCGTTGCGGTTATGGGGACCGTGACGGTATTGGTTATCAAGGTAACGACGGTGGTGGCGACAGTGGTGCTCGGAAAGACAGTGACGGTCTGTGTCTCGAGACCAAGGAAGCTCGAACAAAACTCAGTGGCCGTCTTGGAAGACAGGATGGAGAGAACGGGATTCTTCTTGCACGCGCATTTGGAGAGAGCGAATGCCGGCGAAACGAGGCCGGCAAAGAGGAGGAAGGAAGACACAGCAGCGCGGTCGGGATACATCTTGGGCGGTTTGTTTGACGGGTGCTCAACAAGCTGGCTGGCACCTTTTCAATATGTTCCTGTCCCTGATGCTATGTTTGGCGAGAATTATTTGGATGGATGAGCGGGCATGTGGGCCATCGTCGGTAATATGTCAAACCCCATGGACCAAACTCACGGGATTTGACCTGTGTGCTTAGCGCAAACAACAAAGTCGATGGGTGGAGTAATATTGATTTCATCCCTGGGACTACAGAGATGTCTCGGCAAAAGGAAATGACGACCCCGTTTTGACGTTAAAGTGCCTGCTAGCTTCACATGTATAGGGCTCAGACATTTCTGTGGCGTTTTTGGGCAAGAGCTGAACTTTGAACCCTGAATGTTGCGGCCAATGGCGGCCACAGGGCAATAACGCGTTCTGGCTCGCTCTGCGAGAAAAGGGGGTTGATGTGTGCGGGCTGACTCTGGGGTTGGGCAGGGTCAATGAGTTAGCGCGTGTGCGTCAAAAAGGCGCGAGCGCCTGTTGACCGCCTGCGGATACGGGGTACTGGAGCGCCGCCGGGATGCCGACGGGCAGATACTCGGCAGGCGTGCGGCCGCTGGCCACTATTTGTAACAAGCCCTCCAACAATTTCGAGATGACCAGTTACTTCTCCCTACGGATAAGGTGACCGTAAGTACTTGAAGTCTTCCCTATAACACCAAGAACAACATGGCTTGGGACTGGTCCCTTCAGGGCGGTCAATCACGTCCCTGAGGCAGAACGATGGGTCTCTCCTTGAAGCATTGGGTCCTTCATCGTCGAAGAATCCCCAATTGCCTGATTGCTCGCCGGACTGACTGGGTTCTTCTACTGTAAAGGGAGGGCAGTTTCGAGTATTGGCCGTTGCCAAGTCAAGGCAAACGGCTTGTAGGCGGATAGACAGATACGTACTAATATCCCCAACCACGGTCCATAAACACTACCTAGGCAATTAATAACTGACTGAAAGACTCATGCGTGCGTGGTTGACATGGGCCTCCCACTTCTTCCAATTTCCAGGTATCCATTCATCCCCAGCCATTTCTTGTTAGCAAACTTGAGCTTTCCAGCTATTCCTGCTTTGAGCGCCATATGATTTGGTTTTCAAATAGGTCCCCTGTTAGTCATGGCAGCCCTTATTTTCTGCCCACAACCCTCTTCCTGTCAGTCGTACGTGAAGTGAGTTGTTCTCTTTGTCCTTTGAAGGGAGATATGGGCTTTATGCTTGGATTAACACCCCTCAATCCTCCTTTATTCCTGTGGCATGCTTAACACTTGTACCTCCAGTAGTTTTCACGGCTGCAGTTCTCCTCAACAGTGAAGTGGACTTTCTCCCCAGGATCTGCGTTCTGGTGCCTGCGCCTCGTGAAAGCACAGATTTTGCCCGATACCCTCGTTGCCGCGAGATCGTAGTGCTGCTCTTCAACCCTAGCGGGTCGTGGACAAACTCCAAGCCAAGCAAGATAACCGCGACTACCAAAAAGCCAACCACGACAAACATACCACTAATCTGCAGCGCAATATAGAAAGTACTACGGTACTTCATCACCGCCGTAACACTTCCCACCGCTGACAGTACCAGGAGAAGCAATCCTGGCTGTCCGGCGACCACGCTCAGCAGGCTTTCCCAAAGCAGTGGCCAAAAGCCATTGCAAACGTAGAGGAAGAGCTGATAAACAGTGAGCGGAACGCGAATCCAGTGCGTTTTCAGAACAGCACCGAGAGCGAGACGCTCTGGGGTTCCGCCGGTGAGGAGCTTATAGTATGCGGCCAGAAACGCAAATGTATTGACGCTGCGGGCGAAAGTGTATTCAATGGTGGCTAGGATCCAAGTAATGTACCCGATCTTGCAGACTTCCATAAAACGACCATTCCGTATCTTAACACGAGCGGGTATGTCGGTCTCCTTATGCCACCAGCCATCATTGGCAACCAGGAAGCCCATGGCTAACCCACCAAGAATTTCGCAGGTGAGCTTTTGGCCATAACTGAGCAGCATCCAAGTCCAGGAGAAGGTAAGTGACTCCTCCAGGAAGACGTCTGGGTTGGAAAGAGCGAGGCGGAGATCCTCCATTGGTGTGTACCACATGTAGGTGCCCAGCCAGGGAAATAGGATTCCACGGATGTGGTTTAAGATGACGGCAATGGCAACATGTGCGAAGGCTGCGCGGTAGCCGTGGGAGAGAATGGCGGATTTGAGTTTTGGCCAGTTGTCACTCAAGCCATCGATGAAGGGGCCAGAGCCAAAGTCATCAACAGACTTGAAGATGTCGAAACTGGTGATGCTAGAAAAGATCTCGGTCCCTTTTTGTTGATAGAAGCGACGCAACGAGTTGGGGATGAATAGATCAAAATATAAAATATCGTCAGAGTTGTACATTTTGGAGGGAAACTTGGCAAGGGATGACGTCCTGTGGTTGAGCAACCTGGAGTCGTTGATGGTGAACGTAGATATGGGGGCTTCGCTAAACCAGAGACTCTTGGCCTTATCCATGACACATGCAGTGTTCCACCGCAGCATGGAAACCCCAAGCCCGGTACTTGATGCATAGCGGGCGAGTTTTGTTGTGGCTGAAGGAGTGTCCTTTTTAGTGGCCGAGAACCCGTCTTCCCTCAGTTGACTGAGGACCAGTGAGGCTGCGTCGTAGCTCGGGTCGCTTGGGCTTGTAATCACGAGGGGGTTGTGCAAGCCTCCAGTTGGAGGTTTCTGCCAAAATGGGTAACTTGCCACAACTTCCATCCAGTTCGCCGTATTGGTGAGTATGTCGAGCGGCAACCAGCTCTCGCTGTGCCCTTTCAGCAGCTCATCGCAGAGTGGTGCGTGTGCCAGTAGCTTGGATAGGATGCGCAGTCCACGCGCCACCTCAGCGAAGCTTCTGATCGTCTGCCCCTGCCCCTTACCAAGCAATCGTTTGGAGGACTCCAAAAGGCCATCGATCCAGAGGGTCTCCACCTTGGACACCCCGCTGGATATTGGCGTGAGACTTCCAGATGCTTGGGAAAGGGGCGCCAATATCTTATCAGATGGCCCCAAAACAGTGGTATCGGATGAGGAGCCAGCCGATTGCTTTGATGCTTCGAAGATTTGTCGAGCTTCTTGCAACGTCTTGCTGTATCTATTCTGCTGGACAAGGCAAGACAGCAGAAAGATTGGCTTGCCCAGCCCGATTTGAACGTGCTTGATCAATATAGTGCATCGAGCCTTGTCATGAGTAGCCGAGAAGGTGATGGGCTCTGTGACAAAGTCATTGAGGTCAAGCAAAAAGACCAGGACGTCGGTGCAGACCTCAAAGATCATGGAGTCGAGTAGGTCAGCCGCCTTCTCGTCGGCCAACGGGTTGTGAGACAATGACAAGTGCGTGCTCCAATGCGCCCAGGCGTAGCGGATGAAGGATGATGCGATTTTCTCGTCGTGGACGTGTGCTAAGTGCAGCGAAGTCACTGAGCAGATGACCATGCAGACGCTTCCGACAATGATGTGGGCCTGGGTTGTTGAGAAGGCCAGTGACGACATGGACTTGGGAACAGCCGGGTCAGCCAGAATCAGATGGCCGAGAAAGGTGGGCAGCTCTGGATCGCAAAGGGTGATGTAAAATATGCTGGCGTCGTTTCGGTCTTCGCTCGCCGAGACCAGGCCTCCCAAGACAGCCTGGAGCGAGGATAACGCCGTTCGGTCATCGAAATGTGCGCCTGTGACCAAGAGACGTTGGACGTCCTCGCGGTCTTCGGACTCGCCGACCTGGAGG
This sequence comes from Lasiosphaeriaceae sp. G1095, assembly GCA_027569635.1. NCBI lineage: Eukaryota > Fungi > Ascomycota > Sordariomycetes > Sordariales > Lasiosphaeriaceae > Lasiosphaeriaceae sp. G1095. The sequence continues at coordinate 11,095 of JAPDFK010000442.1, read as the reverse complement.
CCAAGCCAAAGCTCATGGGCGCGGAGCGGTCGCCGAGCGACAGAGAGCCACATGAGAGCGGATCGGGTGCGAACCAAGTCACCATTGCTTGGATGTGTCGTGGCCAGCTGTGCCAGCTCCTTTTCAAAGCGGGCGTAATTGAGATTGGCCATGCTGATTGCATCGGGCGCAGTGATTGGAAACCCCAAGGTCACAGCAAACTGCCTCAGTAATGCCCATGGATGTAGGCTTCAGATTACATGTTCAGTTGATTCAGCGTCCAAGCGAACGCACTCTTGCTGTTGGGTGTGGTAGATCTGGCCCGTGGGTGACAGTAACCTGGAAGGCTGGAATGCAATTTACCGATTGCGATTGCGGCTCTAGTGGTTTGGCGCCTGAATTGTGCTGTGGGGCACCCCCTGCACCATCTTCTGGGGGGTTGCCATCACTCAACCCTTACTGTTCACCGGCTTCACAGTGGGACTCTCAGTCAACTTCATTGAGTGGAGTCATGAAATCTGCAAGCACCACTGAAATCTGGAGAGACGGTTTATTCAAAGTCTGTCGCCGTCAATTTGACGCGCTTTGGGAAAGGAACGACAACTCGCGCAATCTCCAAACTTATGCGTGTGTGTGGTTGAACAAGGAAGCCGCAGATCAGCCTGTGACGCGTTTCTTACTCCATACTTCACAAAAAAAGGGAAGGCACCGACGCAGACAAGAAAAATATGGCAGCGACGGCATAAAAATTGGATTTGTCTGCCAGCATGAAAGGCACTTGAGTTCCTTCCTCGTTAGTGTTCTTCGGACTTCAGCTGAACACCACGCACGACACTTGAGCAAAGAGACTCAGCATGCGTCGCACCATCCCTGGGGGAGGGGAGGGGGCCCCTCTCTCGCTTACTGGAGGAGATGTAGGTTGATTGTGGCGGTGATAGGAGGGTGTCAAGGCGTAGGTGTCCGTCACTTGATTCCGGTGGGGACTTGGCGCCGCCTCACGGCAGCCGTTTCGAGGACGACGCTGTGCAAGTGGACGCGGTCTCGGTCGCGAATCTGGGGGTATGATGGTGTTGACAATGTCCAATAAATACCCATGGCCGAAACTGAGCCACGAAGATGCCGAGGACATCGTGGAACTTTTACGATGCCAAGGGGCAAGTTGCCTTTGCCAGCTTTCCTTGTGTCTGGTTCCGCGAAGCTCAGGCGACAATGATGAACGGAATGAACTCGGCATTGACGGGGCAGCCACGGTCTGTCGCCATTTCGGGCTTGACCGCATTTGAGTGGACGCCACGACGACGCCTTCACTCCGACATTGGCTGGAAAACCACCGACAGATACAGATAGAGCCCAGGCATAACGCAAGGCAGACATCCACCGATGGTGCCCAGCAGCATCAATGACTCAGAAGAAATTCTCTCAACGCCTCCAAGTCTTGACTTGAACCTTGACATCGTCATCGCAAGGCCCAATGCACTACTTTCACACGGAAAGCGACAGGGAGATTTGAAGCGGAACATGGCTGATGCAGCGGCGGCATTTGCTTTAGCGGCATCAATTGTCCAGTTTCTTGACTTTGGAGCCAGGTTCGCAAGCAACGCCTACAACATCCATCAAAACGGTCAAGATGGCGCCGACGAGCTGCTTGACATCCAGGCGACGACAGAGGATTTAGGCGACATTTTAGCTGATCTTCAGATCCCAGACGGCCTGGATGCAGACGCGCCGACTGACCACTCGGGTCTCCTGACTCTGGCCAGCAGTTGTCAGGAAGTGGTCAGGGAAATGATGAATACCCTCAAGGCAATAAAGTTGCCCCATAGGGGACAAAAGAGATCTGCTTTGAAGGCCGCTCTGCAGATTGCCTTGAAGGAAGAGAAAATCAAGTCACTTCGTGAAAGGATAGATTTCTTCCAGCAACAGCTAAGCCTACATCTGCTGGTTTCGGTGAGGTGAGTTGTCCCCCTTCAAGCTACATGTAACAACGATGGAAACAGGTACTCAAGGTTCCTGGCGTGCACGGTTACTGACAATTGTGTTTTAAACAGAGCTTATGCGAAGCAGTCACAGTCTCAACAGGCCAAGATTCTCGACCTGCTGGACTCGCTGCGCCAAGACTCTCAAGACATCAAGGCCTTGTTCCAACATGCTGCAGAGCCTGGCGGGGTTCGAGTTGGTAACCTGATTCTCGAGAAGATGTTCCAAAGTGACGGAAATGGATGGGATGCGCAAGCTGAGACGAGGGCCCTGCGCAACACTCTCGTGTCCGAAATATTCAAGACAGCCGACAACGGCACAATAAGTGACATCGTATCACCAATCACAGTCACTCCTTCTCAGCAGGCAGAATTTTTGCATACCGTTCTCAAGCAGCTGCACTACACCAGTATGGACGACCGCGAAGGGGGAATCCCGGAACCCTACCAGGAGACATTTCAGTGGGTATTCCGAGATCCAGCCGAATATCCGTCGCGAGCCCCTGTGAAACGCCAATGGTCTGACTTCGGAAACTGGCTGGAGTCAAACGATCAGCTCTACTGGATCACTGGCAAAGCCGGGTCTGGGAAGTCGACCCTGATGAAGTTCATCGCATGCCCAGAGACCGACGAGTCAAATCCGGGCCCCCGTAGAGATGCTGGGGACGGCCGAGTCGGCTACACGTGGCCAATCATCAGGGGCTCTCCAAGATGCGACAGCCACTTGAGGACATGGGCATCCGACCATAAGCTCGTTGTATCGTCATTTTTCTTCTGGAACTCGGGCGAGGTCATCCAAAAGACTTCCGAGGGGCTTTTTCGGACCCTCCTGCTGCAGATACTGGAGCAATGCCCCGAAATCCTCCCTTGCATCATGCCAGCTCGCTGGGAAGCATTCTGTCTTTTCGGTGGCTGCGAAAAGGGATGGTCGGACCGAGAACTGCGAACTGCGCTACAGCTTGCAGCCAAACACACCCCAGCCAATGTCAAGTACTGCCTGTTCATTGATGGCTTAGACGAGTTTGAAGGTGATCACAAACATCTCCTCTCTCTTCTGAAAACCCTCTTCACGAATCCCAACGTCAAGATGTGCGTCTCTAGCCGGCCTTGGATCGTGTTCGAGGATGAGTTCGAACTCGAACCCAGTCTAAAGCTTGAGCACATCACCCGCGAAGACATAACGAGATATGTGACTTCCCGGCTGGAGCGTGATTCTGGATATATGAGACTCAAGCTGGAAGAGCCAGAGTATGCAGTGAAGTTGATTGACAACACTGTTACAAGATCTTCTGGTGTCTTCCTCTGGACTAACATTGTCGTCACAAACTTGATTGAGGGACTCAGCGAGGGCGACCGTATCAAAGACCTCCAGAGGCGTCTCGAATCCCTGCCTGAGGATCTTGAGGAGCTATACGACAAAATTCTCCAGGGAATCAAGTCTTTTCACAAGGAGCACACGACGCAAATCTTTTTGCTCAGAAATGCATGCCCGACACCCCCTAACTTACTCTTATTCTCGCTCGCAGACGAAGCCAAGACTGTAGAGGATGGATACCGTGATACCGGAAAGGAAGGTCTCTTTTCTCCTGAGGTCCTCTCTGCCAAAGAGGAAATGATGCGTCGCCGTATCAACAGCCGATGTCTCGGCCTTCTCGAAGTCTCAGGGCCATTCGTCGACGAGTTCAGGGCCGAAGGCTCCCACCCATTCAAATATTATCAAGTCGAATATCTCCACAGAACTGTGCGAGAGTTTTTGCAGAAATCTTCAGTCAAAACGAGCCTTGAAATGGCATTGAAGGAACCGTTTGACCCTCATCTCAGACTTTGCGCTGCCAATTTGTCCTCTTTGAGACGCATCAGTCCGAGACTCTCGCCAGCAGGGCGGATATCCAAACTGTGGGATGAGGTCAAACACTGTTTTTTTCATGCCTCGCACGTACAAAAAAGCTCTGAGTCGACGCGAGCAGTCATCGCAATTCTCGACAGGCTGAACGAGGCTGGCAAGTCAGCCGTGCATGACGTTCTTGGCCCACGTATGAGTCCCTCTGACGAGCAATCATGGGTTTTCATTCTTCTCCAGAAAGCCGGTATCTACCCAAACGACTTTGGGTTCACTTTCTTGTCTCTTGCCGTGCGCTACGGGGTTGCAGCGTATGTCGAGGCACGGGCTCCGGTCGGCTGCATTGTACGGAACCCCGTGAAGAGAATGGGAGGGACAATGCAATACTGGCCATTGCTTTATGATGCTGTTTCAACCGACTATGACGCTTGGGCGGCACACCTTGCACGCACGACACCGCAGCTGGACATGGTTGCGTGTCTGCTCGGCAAGGGCGCAGGTCCCAACCAGAAACCCAGGTCCAATCTCCCCAAGCGGCGGCGATTGCTGTTCAGGTCGGAAGAAGACTCCGCCGCTGCATCAAAGAGAGCCGGATTGGAATCAATATGGAACTTTACTCTCATCCTGATTAGGGGTGCTGTCCTTCCGCCGGCAACTTGCTGGACAGCCTTCCTCTGGTGGAGCTATGATCTGGAAGATAAAGTTATCCGAGGTCAAGAGTGGGGTGCCATGTTTCGTTTGATGCTAAAGCATGGAGCGGACGAGAAACAGTATAAAGATAAGCTCGGATGGCTCGGTCAACAACAAGCAACAAGGTACCCGTTAGTGTGGGAATATGACGTGGAAGATGATCAGCGTCGCCCCTGGCGGGTGTAGCGCAGCCAGAGGAAGTTGGAGAGGATTTAGGGTGATAAGACTTCAAGTGATGGATATCACAGCATTTGGATCATTTTTTTCGGGATATCTCGCGTTTTGGAAATGAAATCTCTCATATTTTTTAAGTTAAGGAATCAGAGCCAAAACCACAACTCAACTTCAGTATTCTAGTTAGACTAGTTAGTAATCCGAAAATGTTTTTGTCACGAACCTCTGCTCAAGGACTTTGGCCAAAAGAAGCCCGAGGTAATTACCGACTACTAGATCTGCATTGACAGTTCCTCCTCATAATGGGCAAGAGCCCGACTTTTTACTTACACGTAATTATCCATGGGTATGAGAATTTTCCCAACAACAGTCATCGTTTGCATAACACCAGTCGAAATGATCCAACCGGCGTGCCCTGCTACTCATTCCAAAGTCCCTTCATAGCCATGCTGTCTTCCTTCACCTTGACACCCGTAGTGACTCGTGTCCACGTATCCGTCCGCAAGATCAAGACCTCCCATCCCCCTTCTTTCACCAGCTGCGTGATGAAATCGGTTCTGCACCAAAACGAAGCGGTTCGTGTGGCCGCGATGTACTTGATGGTGGTGAAGATATGGACACGCTCGCGCTTAATCTTGCGGTTCCTCTCCAGAGCTGGTGGAGACGACGACCCATTTCCATCGACATCCTCGCCATCTTCTCGCAGGATCTGCCAGAGCGTATTGCCAAAGGGAGCAGATTCTTTTCCTCCTTCAGAAGACGGCGACTTCCAGAACATGAGTACATCGTGCGGGACGCGCAGATATCCTTCCTCAAAGGCGGGGAACGAAACCGTAAACTCGGCGATCTCGGTCGGAGAAACAAGCGAGCCCGGAGGAGTAATGAGCCCAAACGGCACTAGCGGGCTCAAAATGCTGAGGAGGGTCGTGAATTCGGCTTGCCAAGGAGAAATGGTTATAGCCCGTGCGGGAAAGGTCGCGTCGACATCGGCAGGCGTGGTGACTACTCTCCGAGGTGGTCGCGCGGTCGTAGTGATGGCACCACCACCGCCGCTTCCGCACAGGACTGAGAGGACCCCAGATAGCCAATGCGCAGGGTAACCGAGACCTGCTGGGTGGCAGATGAAGCGCAAGAAGGCGGTCAGGTTGAGCGGCGAGTAGACCGGGCTGCCGCTCCACTTCTCGCGGGGGTATGGGATCCAGATTTTAAGGAAGAGAGCATAGAGCCACTTCTCAAGTGCTGGACGAGGGAGCATGTCTTTGCCTCGTGAAAGCTTCTTGGCCGGACGGCTCTCCCAGACCAAGTAGCCCTCGCTCATGAACTCGCCCGACTTCAAGTTCATGGCTCTGAGCAGCGCCTCGTTTTCCAGGTCGTCGTTGGCGTCGTATTCCGTTGCATGTGGGTGTGCGGTCCGGACGACGGAGAAGTGATCTGAGATGCGCTTCATGTCATGCATGAGAAGATATTCAGCCTGGAAGTGCTCGTGAGACGAGAATTTAGGTGGGTTGAGGAGAACAGTGAATCGGAGATTCGACAGTCTGTCTTCGCGCAGCAATGGGCGCGCATAGAAGGCCGCCGTAAAGAGCCCTCCGACGTAATCACTAGTAATTAAATCCAGGTTAACTACAAATACTTTTTTTTTTTTTTTCAAAAAAAAAAAAAAAGAAAAAGAAAAAAAAAAAAAAGGGGGGGGGGGAATGGAGGCTTACAGAATGTTGCTTATATGGATTCGGTCATATGTGCGTGGGAATTTGGAAGGATCAATACCTCCTAACGGCTTCAACCTGGGATCGAGGCAGTCCCACCGAAGCCGGTCCATGGTGTCAGTCATCTCGCCAACCAAAGCTTCTATCTGTAGGCGCTCAGAGAGCTCGACCACAGACAAAGTAACGGCCTGAAAGAAGGCGCCAATCATCTCCAGTACTCCCACCCTACTGGCGGCAGCCGGGAGCAAATTGGCGAGTTCGAGAGGGTCGGCCTGGAATGAAGGGACCCTGTCCTCGTCGGTCATCATCATCCGCCCCATCTCGGTCTCGGCGTTCCGCAGCGATTCGCTATGATCAATGTCGACGAGGGTCGGATTCATAACCCAGGTGGCATCAACGTGATTGACTAGCTGCTTTGTCGCACCTTTTACTCCGCCCTCATATTTCTCCATGAGTGCCGTCAGCTGAGGATCGCGACGAAGAGCAAAATCTTTTGGTGGGAGCATGATTCCCAGCTCATCAAAGGTCTTCCGGTCGTTCCCGAAGCCTTCTGGGGACTCTGGGTGCCGTACCATGCTGCCAAACATAGCCATTCTCTTCATTTTGTCCACCTTCAGTCTCTCTTTGATAGTTCTTCTGACGATGGGCGTGCGGAGGTAGCTGGCTTCCAAGGGTTGCCGCCACTGTCTAAGGACATATGCAACCTCTTTCCGCGTAGATTCGGGCAGAAACAGCCAGTCAAATATCTTCTTGTCCGTCTCGATAGTTGCAATCAGTCTGGAAATGTGGATCTGGAGCATGTTGTTTACGGCAGGCGGAATGACGTGCCCGGCGTAGAGGTACGCCATGAAGATAAGGGCGTCTTCATTCTTTGTACTCTCCTTGCCAATGACCTTCAGAGTGGCATATGTGGCCATCAGGTCAAAGAATATGAGAGTTCGTGCTATGGCTGCCGGTTTCAGATCTAGTATAGTGATATGGATGTCCTTACAGAGTTTCTTTTCTTCGGTTGACTCTTTGACGAAAATCTGAAGTAGCGTCGTGAAGAGGTTGCGCGCGTCACCGGTACCGCAAAACATCAGGGATACAGAGTCTCGGGAAGACACGGTCTTCTCTAGGGGGCCATCAAACAGCGAGTCTGCCTGGTCGTGGCCGATGGCATAGTACTCTGCTACGTCTTCCCTGGAAGTGTGTATTAGCAATAGCATCGACATGAATCGGGAGGAAGGCTATTCGACGTACAAATGCGCTTGATATCGGGGCAGGCGGTCAAAGACCATCTTTCGGTGGCTCTCTACATGTTTAGAGTCTGTCGAGATTTGCCAGGCAGCAAAAGCATCCAAGGTGACGCGGGACGACTTGAGAAGATTTTGATCTCCTACTAGTTCGTCCTCGTCGATGATCTTGCGGGCCTCGTCGAAGCGTGATTCGTGCATATAGCATTTTGCCAGGCGTTCGTAGAGAGTCGTCTTCTTCTTGTGGACAGCGGCTTCACCAGGCTCGAGGGTGTTGGCCAGCAGTCTCAGAGACTGGAGAATGTACTCGATGGCTGCGGTGTACTGGCCCAGCTCAAACTTGACGCTGGAGAGATTCGACAACGGACTCGGATCATTTAATGCTAAGGCTGCGGCCTTTTTGTACTCTGCTTCGGCTGAAGGATGAAGAATTGGCGCACGTGAGCAGAAATACTCCAGCGTGGAGAGCAAGCTGGTTGGCTTACCTGCACTTAAATTGCCCTGTTTATACAAGTCATTGCCGCGTTTTCTCGAAGCTTCTGCACGAATGGGCGTGTCGTCGGGCTCCATCTCGTCTATCCGGGTGTGAAGGTACCTAGGTATGCTGTTGCCCTCAAGGAAGGAGGAGACTGGCAGTGCTTAAGAGGAGGAGTTGCGGTCAAGGTTGAAAAAAGCCCCACTTGGAGACGAGCGGTGAGGAAACGCCATTAACACTGGGGTGTTTGTTCTTCATGAGCGCGGCAGCGCCCTAAGACCCCACTACGTATAGGTATGTTGTTGCCTCCTCGACTTGCAGCACACACGACAACCCCCGCGTCCCGTGGCGTGTGAACTTGAACCGCAAAAGATAACCTCAAAGACGTATCTGAAGGCTCAGCCAGACCTTTCTTTCTTCCTTCGTCAGCGACATTTATTCTTTCAGTCATTGATCTATCTGCCCATGTCAAAACCTTCGCAGCCAACCCTCAACAAAACTTGAACCCCAACCCTAACCCTCGCTTGCTTGGAGGATCATCCATGTCGTTTTTGTTCGAATCATGCATGCTCCTGATCAGGGGGAGTCTCGGAGTGGCAATTATATCTGTAGATGGGGGTTCAACTTGCTACTCGTGCTCCCAGGAGGCATATTACGCACACGCGGATTAAAAGGGGTTTGTTTGTTGGTTTTCGGGCCTCAGGGACCATGGCCCCCTTTCCCGTGCAGTCCAACATCAAAATTTGTTTGAGACGCTTTTATAAAAGGATTATTTGCTTAACCCTTTCAGCTGGGGTGCGAAACCCCATCGACCCTTATCAGCCTTCTTCAAGTTCCTTGTTAACTATTCGCTCAATGAGGGAAAGTTGGGAGACGGGAGCCGGATTATTGCACCATTCCATACAGAAACAAAAGAGACAGCACATAAATGACAAAACAAATTGTCTAATTTGAGTTGGCTCTGGAATATGGTGGTTGGTTCTGAACGAGGAGATTAGCGGCTGAGGGCTCTTAGGTTACAGCCAAAGGCTCCAGGCTCCCACATATTTTGACTCGCGCCATTGTCTCAACTGCGACTGACGTCTTGACTCAAAGCCTTGCCACTAAAGCGCGTATGCACATTGGAGAGGCACTGAGAAAGACGAAGAGCACCGGTCGCCAGGCGCGAGTGATGTTTTGTTTCGCATAACCAGCACTTGGTAAGCGCTGAGGGGTTAACTAGTCTACTGTTCGCCCAGTCAGGCAAGTACAAAGGAAGTGAAAAGTTCAGTTCAACGGGGTTTGAACCCTTATTTCACCTAAAAGCTTGCATCGAAAGGTTGGGACATGTATATATAAGGGGGAATCCTGTCATTTTAAAAGTAGGCGAAAAGGCCTGTCCATAGCTCTCTGATAGGTGCTGGGTTGAGTCAGTGAATTTACCTGCCGTCAAAGTCGTAAAGGGTGCGGCACTCTCTCTGTTGCAGGCATCACAAACGACACGATAGCATCACCTCCAGCTCAGACCTAAGCGCCACATCTTCGCCGCTAATTCGAACATGCTCTTGCCAAGGCCTTCTGGTCTCCTCTTCGGCCTGCTGAGACACTTGACCCTCGAAGGGACCAACCCTACCGGCCCCTCCTTGGACGTCTATTTCGAGTGCTACTATCAACAGTGATTGCAAAACATAGCTTAGACCCAGAGGTCATGGAAAGCAGCCATTTCATTGCTGACGAGAGGCAGGCAGAGAGATTTATACACTGGGGAGACCGGCTTGTGGTGTTGAAACAAGTTTATCATGAGCTCGTGAGTTCTGCCCCCAAGTGTTTGCGGTACTACCAATGGAAAGAAAGAGGGTGGTAGCAGAAGGAGGTCTGTGAAGTGGTGGCGCGTAGTAGTAGTCCTATGAGTGGTCCAAAGGCGCCCTTCGTTTTCTGGCTGCAGATGGGGGTGTTCATGCGCCCCCCACAAGCAGGAATCGAATACGAACAAGGAGGAGGGGGGGAGTAGAGGGGATTATTTTCTCGCCCGTCATGGTTCAACCTAAGACCAGTAACCTCACAGTCCGGTTTATCTCCTCGCAGAAGCTTCATCCTTGATCCATCAGTTGTGATGCGGAATCTCAATCCTGCTTCATCTCGCAACTCGCCGAAGCCGATGAGAGAGAGAAATGGTCAATCTTGCCGAACGCATTGGTCTGCGAAAGCCAAAGTGGGATAGCCCCGCAGAGTCCATCGGCGAGCGACTGGGCGACATCCGTGGTGGCAAATACACGTGCTGGGAGTCCGTGGGCAGGGCTCCAGAAGCCTGGGACGCCGTCAGACCATCGATTAAGGAATACCTGGACAACTTCTGCCCACCAAATTACTACTCTTCCCTCATTCTTGAGCTCTACATGATTGGCAAGACACAAGAGACAGCCGTCCCCACGGTTCTGGTCTGCTCAAAAGACAAGACGGCGACGAAGCACATTAAGAAACTTGTCAAGGAAAGCAAGTTTCTTGACAGATTTCCTGGAATGGACTTGGAGGACACTGCCGAGCTTCCCGACCGACGTCCTAGCGGCCAAACCCCTGAGGCAGCTGGACTTTCCGAATCCCAATAGGACGAGCCAATGCTTGGTCGCCAGCCGGTGTTTAGGATCAACAGCGGTAAAATGCGGACGGAAATTTGTAGCATTCATACAAAACGATACTACTACTAGATGATAAAGACAGACAGTACGTCTAATCTCCAATCATCATCTTTTTGTCGAGACCCGGTAATTTATCAAAGCAGTCACAGTTCCCAACTTAGTATGCTCGTCAGACAACGAGGAGCCGGAGGGGGGGGGGGGGGGGGGGGAAAGTTTCGCCTTAAAACGATTTGGGGTTAATTTTTTTACGATATGGTTTGGGTGCAAAAAAAATAAAAGTGGGAGTGGAATACAAATTTTAATTTTTGCCCCGTGGGGTTTTAACAGGGCCCCAACCACACGGTTAAACTTCAATGGAGAAGTTTAAAAAACCACTTAGAAAAAATACCCGTAGCGGGTGGAGAC
>JAPDFK010000441.1:0-32773 GCA_027569635.1 Lasiosphaeriaceae sp. G1095 | reverse complement strand
CCCCCCCCCCCCCCCCCCCCCCCCCCCCCCCCCCCCCCCCCCCCCCCCCCCCCCCCCCCCCCCCCCCCCACCCCCCCCCCCCCCCCCCCCCCCCCCCCCCCCCCCCCCCCCCCCCCCCCCCCCCCCCGCCCCCCCCCCCCCCCCCCCCCCCCCCCCCCCCCCCCCCCCCCCCCCCCCCCCCCCCCCCCCCCCCCCGTCCGTGGGATCTGTTATGCTTTGCCACCACGACCAACACCAAACCGTGATATAATACAACGACTCGGCACCGGTCGGCTCTCGGGTGGATTAATGTGGTTCTGATGACGGAGGATACGTGGATGGAAATGGCCACTTGATCGATCATAAGACCGAGAACGGAGGCAACTGGGTACCTGTTCAGAGGCAAGAAATGCCCAGGTAGAGTCCAAGACCCAGTTGACTCAACGGTTCACCGTAAGGCATGATTTCACTTTGGCTATGAGGATCAAAGACAGCGGGACTTTCGAAGACTGTGATGTTAGGTGACTCCTTCCTGCGGATGTTTATTAAGTTTGACATATATGCCGAGAGAGTCATGGCCGAGCAGGCACCAAGCAACTTAGATAAACAGGTCCCAACTCGACAAAAGAATACAACAAATATCGCCTCTCTCCGAGGCAGGCCGTCCCCCCTTTATTTAGCTATATCGTCGAGCGAAGCCGATGACTAAAGGTCTAGGTGTAGTCATGGGATCTTATGCATCTTTTTGTTAACCTAGTTAGGATAATGGGAAGGAACGAGCACCCTTCGCTCCGTCTAGCCCTGGACTCACTCGGCTTTGCTTGCCCTTACCTCTGACGCCAGACCCGGCTGGAAATACCATGAGAAATTGCGGACGCTTGTGATGATGTTTGCTCGAGAGTGAAACTCTGTATGTGGTTCTCAGGGTCAAGTTTGCTGTGATGGCCACCAGCAAATCGTAGATATACGACCTAATGCCCGCTTAGGCCGAGAGTCAGAAACATGTGTTTTTAATCTAGTGATCTAGGTAGTTGTGACAAAGCCTATCCAAAGTGGTCACGGCTGATCTCGAGCAATGTTTCTATATAAAGCCGTGGCCGAGCACACCCATATGGTGATAGTGGTGGTGGTGTACAACCCTTACGGAAGGAAACTATTGGCCTTTTCTCTTCAGAAACCCTCTCATCTCGGACAAGAGACTTCACATTCACAGCATAAAAAGCAATACGAGTGTACATATGCCAAGTCGAAAGAACAATCATACACAGCCCAAGTATGGTGACCAGTGAATAATCATTATATACATCATTTTACAACAACGTCAGAAAAGAAAGAACTTAAGACGGGATGGTGGACCACTACGATATACTCGATACGTAGTCTCCATGTGGAAATAAAGTCGGATACCCTCGAAAATAGGATACCCCCATCTTTCTACCTACAATATTATATAACCAGTCACTACCGGAAAGAACTCAGCGAAAGCAAGGAAACCACACGAACGTACGGAAGAGAAGAACACCCGGTCAAGCCGGAGCAAAGGAAGAAGACACACTTGTTTTAGAAGAAACTGAACACAATATCATTTTTTAACTCACGCTTTAACATCCTAAACCGACACTACAAGGCATAAATACGTGCGTGCATACTGGATACCGCATTCTTTTTTGACCTGTTCCAAGACTCGTTATCTCAAGACAGCAGAGACACACACACTCACACACACGCGCGTGCGCACACATACATGCATGCCACATACCATTTGATATCGGGTCGGGTGTACCCCCGGGAAAAGCATCATGAAGGAAGGTTATACCTAGGTTACGCGGCCTGCTCCAAGAGAATCTCGAATGGGAAGAAAGGGAAATGTACCTAGAAGGGCGCACTGAAGAGAGCCCAAGAGAGAAGAGAACACGAGCCCTCTGAGTTGGGTGCGGAAAAAAAGCTCAGGAGAGAGAACACGAGCTCTCCCAAGCCCCGGGTGCAGAAACCTTCGACTCCCTTTTGGACATTTGTCATAGTGACTACCGCGCCAGACCTCAGATATATCACCCATAGCACTGGACCGAAACAAGAAGCACAGGATCCTGGCTCTATGGATGCCAAAAGTGGTCAGGTGGTACCCAAGATCTGATGGTAGCCATCGCGACAGACGTCAGCAAGGAAACCGAAGAGTTCAGTAGGTAGAACTACATGGAAATGAACTGAGATAGTGCCGAGGAGAACTCAAGAGAGAACACGAACCCTCTAAGTCGGGCACAGAAGCCTCCTGCGGATGGGGTGGCAAAAAGCAAAACAAACCATGGAGCTACCTTGTTAGCATCGACCTCTTGAAAAACAGTATCACAGCCTCAGAATTCATGATATGTTTGGGCAGAAGAACATGCTGCTTATGGAAAGCTGCATACTTCGACTATCTGTGGGGAAGGTTGCTTTGTGGTTCTATATTTTGGTCATACCATTGAGCCGCAAGATGAACTTGTTGAACTCAATGGTTAGCCGCTAATCTTACATGGCCGTCAGGCCAGCAACTCCCGAAAATTCCCTCCCTTTTCTCTCAGCATCCGTGGCATGGTGACCGCCACTTCCGCTCAAGTCATTGGGGAACCCCCACGGCAATATCTCAAGGACAAGACAGAAGACATCCGCAACTTCGTGATGCATCACATACCAGAATGGCGCACAGAGTTGCCGTTCTCTACACGAGCGAGGTTGGCTGGACGCGTTGATCTACGACGCCATGTAAGTCGAGGCGTCGATACCCTCCTTCGGAAACTCGCTAGCGGACTGTTAGCAAATCAAAACGCGGAGTCAGGGGGAGGGAGACGTACGGCATTGTGACCTCGAAGCGCTTCTCGATCTGCTGGAGAACGTCCTTATCCTGATCAGTTGTGACGAATGAGATAGCTAGACCCTTCGTTCCGAAGCGGCCAGCACGACCGACGCGATGCAGATAGGAGTTGGCGTCGGCAGGCAAATCATAGTTGATTGCCAGGTTGATACGCTCGATATCGATGCCGCGACCAAAGACATCGGTGGCGACACAAATGCGCTTGTTGAAGTCCTTGAACTCTTGGTAACGGCGGATACTATTTAAAAAGTCAGTCCAAGACGTAAAAAAAAAAAAATAATTTAAATAAATAAAAAAAAGGGCAAGTGGAACATACCGCTCTTCCTGGCTGACGCCAGAGTGGACGGCAATGGAGGGGAAGTTGCACTCGCGCAGCAACTTGTCAAGCTCCGTCGCACGAAGAGTGCTCTTGACGAAGATTATGACTTGGTTGAACTGAAGTTCATCCAGCAGCTCATTTAGCTTCCGATTCTTCTCACGTTCCTCCAGAGCAATATAATACTGCTGCAGACCATGGAGGGTCAGCTTCGTGTCCTCGTCGACATAGTGCTCTGTCGGGTTCTGCATAAACTTGCGGCAGATTGGCTTGATCTCCTCAGACAGGGTGGCTGAGAACATCATCACCTGCTTCTGCTGCGGGGTGGCGCGAAAAATCTCCTGCACATCGCGGCGCATGTCTGCAAAAAAAGAGTTAGCTTATAATGTTGTAGTGAGGCTTCCATAGAACTTACCAATTTGGTCGAGCATCTTGTCGCACTCGTCCAGAATGAACATTCGGACGCTGCCAAGACGAAGATGCTTGTCACGGACAAGGGCGTTGAGACGGCCGGGAGTGCCGACAATGATGTGAGGGTGAGTGTCCTTGTTCTTAAGGATTTCTGCGTCCTTCTGAATGGGGGTGCCGCCATAGAAGACACCGGTCTTGATCTCCGGCATGTACTTGCTGAAACGATGGTACTCGTTTCGGATTTGAAAGGCCAGCTCACGGGTGTGGCACATAACCAACACGGAGCACTCGCCGGCGACAGGCTCAACTTGCTGCAGTGTGGTGAGGACAAAGACAGCTGTCTTTCCGAGACCAGACTTGGCCTGGCAGATGATATCTCCGCCAAGCATCGCCTGCGGAATGCAGGTTTGCTGAACTGTATTCGAGGCATAGGATTAGAATCGGTTCCGCAAAGTTGAATGGTCACGAGGGTGCCGTCCATCCTCGCAGCAAATATGAAGAACCACTCCCTCCTAGCCATTTCGTCAAGGGCATATTTATCCCAACATGGACCGAGAAGAATGCGTCGTCGTCCTTGTCCCACCGTAAAGGGTGTTGATGGCCCTGCCAAATGCAACAGCCATGACCAACCCCCCCTGTGGCACTGTTGAGACAGGGAACAACCTCCCTAAACCAGGATCCCACGAAGGGCTCGAGGCATGGGCTCAAATTGAGCTCATAATGTCTCTTGTCGCGTTCCTACAACCAAATAGCGACACTATGGTCATGGCCATCTGCGAGGTTTGCAACTGCAAGAGCTCGCTCGGCAGGGTCCAGAAGGACCAAGGCTGTTTCCCGAAGGAGCAGGCCCGAACAAATATTGATGGCGACATGGTGATGACCCTTCACCAGACGTTCCCGGCAGCGCCCAAAAGAATCTCCGACGGAATTTGGCTTGCGTGGTTCTGCAATTTGCTTGCGAGATGGACGGACCCGTAGAAGAGGGAGGGGTAACGGATAAGGTGGGGAGAACTAACCCTCCGAGGGATGCTCGAAGCCGCAGTCGGCGATCGCACGGACTAGGGATTGCTTCAGGAGGAAGTCGCGAAAACCTGTCGAATGAATGCCGACATAAGATCCCTTCTTGTCGACCTGCCCAGTCGTGGCGGCATCGCCCTTCTTTCCGGTATCGACCGGAGCGCTCTGATCATTGAGCTCATCATCGGAGTAGTCAATCAGATCCTCTTCGGCAGACATGGTCGCGGATTTGAATCGAAGATGACCTTGGTGTGGGTTGGGTAGGATAGTAGAAGAGGTAAAGTGGGGGGAGCAACAAAACGCGGAGTGCGACGCGTTATTGTTAGGTGTAATGTGGAGTGGTGATAGTCGCGATCAAGAGGAAATATTGAGAATGTGAATCAAGTGCGAGTTACGACGGTAGGTCGAAGGTACAGTTGGGAAGGGTTCGAGATGTGAAAGCGGATCGCGACGGCGAGTGCGATGTTGGAGGAAAGTTGAAAAATTGGGGGAGGGTGCGGAAGCAAAAACAAGGTTGCGAGGTTGGAGGCACAGCCTCGAGCCTTTGGCCGCTCACCGCGCTAGCCTATTATTGCCTAGGGTGAGCTGCTGCAAACAATAGCAAGGCAAAGAAAAGGAAGGCACACGGACCACATTGCTTTCTCTAAATCCGCTTAATCACCGGTTAAATTTTTGATGCCAAAATTTGAGGCAGAAGATTGAAGAACTGCAACTGCAAGACAGACTGTGACAAAGTACCCAGTCATATACGTAGGTAGGTAGGTAGGTAATTATGGCGAAGGGCAAAAGCAACAGCGGGGTCCAGAACAGGGCCATCTACTCGCGTGTGTCCTTTCTCCAGCAGGCAGCCGCATTTCTCACATCCTCGCCCTCATCATTATCCCCATCAACACCCTCGCCATCTACCTTACAGCATTGCGCCATCGACACAGCTTCAACCACTGAATCTGGACACAGGCAAAATTACGATATGCCACCCACACACCCCTTGCAGGGCATGGGCCGCCGGTTAGCTACGGACCTGCGTTCCGTGTCTCTCAAAACCAGGATCCGCCTCAGTCCAGCTGTGAAGCGGAATATTTGCAAATTCTGCGACTCTGTTCTCATTGAAGGGGACACCTGCACATCTGCCATCGAGAACAAGAGCAAAGACGGCAAAAAGCCTTGGGCTGATGTCATGGTACGCAAGTGCCACACGTGTGGCATGGAAAGAAGGTATCCTGTCGACGCAGCGCGGCCAAGGAGGAAAACGGAGCGAGGCGCTGCCGGCGCTCGTACTCAACCGCAAATGCAAACGCAGCATGGTTGAGTTCCAGTTGGCCAACAACTTATCTATTCAGAGCCTCATGGTGTTTGGCTTGGGGCACCCTACGGACGGACAGTCCTGAACCTAACAAACTACTGGTTCTCCTTGCGCCTCTGACAAAGGGCTGCTGTGAGCTTGTCATATCCTCCTCATCGTTGTACAAAATCGGACTATCAGACTCCTCCAAACTGCACACTCTTGCCTGGAAAGGCGAATACAATCAAGCTGCTTCTCCCTGTCTGCCGACTTATCCCTCGCGGTCACTTCGGCCCACTGCCCTGCACAGACTCCTCTCCAAGGACCTTACTTGCAGCCATGAATCTGCAACGACAAATGAGCAAAGAAGCGCAATCACGGACAAGACTCATCAACGCCAGAGAAAAGAAAAAAAGGACAGTATCGCTTACAACCCTCCGTGCCAGCTCCCCAGCCCTCGCATACACTCTGCCTGCACGCTAGTCATGCGTAGCAGGTTTTCGGTATCGGCAAGGTTGGCTGAGAGCTGCGCCAGTTGCGAGTGGAGTTGGGTCTGGATGGGGCGGCAGGGTATTAATCAGCGCTTGTTCACCATTTTGAGGAGGAGGAGGAGGAGGAGGAGGAAGAGGAGGAGGAGGAGGAAGAGGAGGAGGAGGAGGGGGAGGGGGAGAAATGGGGTGCTTGTTCAAGGTCTAAAAATATGTAGTGAGGCAAAAATTAGAAGAAATGAGAGAATCAAGATATAACCAGAGCAAACTGTTCCACATCTTGTCCGTCTTGCCAGTCTTGCTCTTTTACTCTCTGCTGGTCAGTGACATATCTTCAGCAGACGACTTGGACTTGATGATAATCAGGCATTGCCAAAGCATCTTTGACCGTACAGTGTCTAGTCCCCTACCTGTCTTACAGTGCGCCATTAGGAAAACATGGGGAATGCGAGAGAGAGTGTTAAAGAGAAGGGGTAAGAATATCCCGTACCAACTGCCTCGCTTTTAGGGCGCTGCCTGACGAAGCCATGGACTGGCGCGGTGCCCCCCCGCCACTCTGAGTGTTCGTGTTGGTGCTGATGTTTCGTGTGGCCATTTTGGGCCGCAACAGAACTCTTTCTTTTCTTTGATACTGAAGAGAAGACCTTGTTCAAAAACAATCGAGATAGGGCTGAGTGAGATAAGAGAGTCCTGTCGATATAGTAAGGATTCTTTCTCTATTCCGGTAGGTGGTTATCCACTGTGCTGAAAGCTGGCCCGCCTGGAGATTGATTTGTCTGTCAGCTGTCTGTTTTTTGGCGGCGGCGGCGGGGCAGTGAAGTGACTCGCTACAGTTGCTGTGGGGGGAGCGTTGGATCGATCGCTGCGCGCCACCCGGCCCGCGTCCAAACGTGAATTTGCGCGTGAGCGGGGCTTGTCTTATCGTGCAACAGTGGGGGAGGGGCTTTACATGTACATACATAGTACACTATGTAGAAGTTCAACTTTTGCCCCTCGAAGGCTGTGCTTATAGTACACTACTGGCACCCCGCTAAACTGGAGACCCTACGCCCAGGCATAATCCGAGCAGAGACGAAATGGAGGAGGCCCCGGAAGGACGGGGAGAAAAAAAACTTTGCCCAATTGCCCACTCACTATACTAATTAAGTATGTAACTATACGTATGCTAAACACTAGACTCCCGGAACTAGAAATTGGCATCCACGGCAAAAATCCTTAGCCCGGCCTTCGCCTCCAACAATCCGAGCATCAGCCTTGAAAAGGGGGAGACCGATGGGTCTACCACTACGCCAACAGAAAAGAAGGACAGTCCCACCCATCCAACAAAGACCCTAAGTTGCACATTCACGAGTTTCGTAGATTATAAATCATGGGTTATCACTTCCCCCCTGAGAAAGGTGGGGGGAAAATACAACAAGAAAACATTTACACAACAGCTTTCATGTTCATAAAATCATTAACAATGGGGGGACTGGGAATAAAGAAACCCAAGAAAAATGACCAATTTTATACACACAGCCTTTCAAGTGCCCAAATCTGCATTTTGGTAGCCCCCTCGCTCTTGCCTCCCATGAGCTCTCCTTCTCCTAGACATAAAATAATTTTTTCATTCATCCACCTGTCGTCGCTCTCCAACCAATCCTAATGTATGTCCCCCGTCTCCAGTAGAACGACCTCCTCGCTCTGGAAGTTGTGAAGTCTCAATGATTATAGGCCACGCCAAGCAACAGGAAAGGACTGAGAATATGTAAAGCAAGAGGAAACAATATAATCTTTCGCGGCCCTCGGGTCTGATGCAGTTATTACCAGAAATAAAAGTAGCTGATGATCCGTTCGTCCCCAAATGCCTATGTACAGGGCTTTCATCCGTCCGCCTCTCGGAGATAAGCCAACTAAAATTATGTGTATACGCCATGTCGAAGAATAAGCCAAGAATCCATCCTCTCCTTCTAAAACATAGGATATGTGTCGGGAGAGCGTGTCCTCCTCCGTTCGGGGAAGCTGAGAATAAAAAACTCGTTTCCTAGACCAAATTCACGCCACGGCTTGGCGAGCATGACTAAGTAGATCGATCGATGGGATCTGTGGTCGAGGTAGGAGAGTCTTCGCAGCAAATCGTCCAGTTTCGATCTACTTTCATCTCTTCTAGGCCATCGATATGTTGGCTGCCCGATGCAGTAGTCTCATCCCTTGTTTGCGCGCCAATTGTAATGGAGCAAATGTGATATCAAAGCCTAACGCACTCCAATGGGAGGACGCGGGCCTAAGCTACTCTGGCTGCTGTGGGCAGATGGCTCAGAGTCGAGATGCGTGGAATCACCACTGCCCGCGCTGGCGCTCGCACTACCAGTCAGACTTCGAACATTGACATTGATTGCCTTTGGAGGCTGGAGGGCGCTCACCCCGACGTGCTGTTCCACCTGTTGCGGCGCAACATGATTGCCATGGCCGGGAGGATATTGAGGAATGGGCTGACGCACACCATTCGGAGGCGATGGCCGACCATTCATGTGGGGACCGGCATATCCGTTCGGTGGTGATGGCCGACCGCTGTTGCCGCCGCCTCGCATTGACGGACTGTAGGGGTTTCCTGGGGACTGGCTGGCCCGTCGGGGCATATTTCCGTTCATGTATCCATTCATGTTTCCGTTCACAGGGCCCATTGGCGGAGGACCCTGGGTGTACTGCAGCTCGTCAAGACGGGCGGCTGTCAAGGAATTTGCCCTCGATTCCGCATGCATGGCCCCTCGATCAACAGTGCCGTAGCGATTTGATGTGAAGCCCAGCAAGGGATCATCCAGTATGTTTTCGTGCAATCCAGATATTCCAGTCATGACTTGACTCGAGCGATTTCTCCCGCCAAAGCTCGGTCGAAACCTGTTGCCCCTCGACGGCTGAGGATCCTGCTCGGGGTTCTTGCGGATTTGTGTCATGCTACTCGGCGCTTTCCGGTTCTTCCTCGAGGTGACGCTCATCATGTCGAAATTATCGGGGTCAATCATAGACGTCGCAGGGGTAGAAGAGGGATCGAAATAATCGTCATCGTCATCCTCCTCATCATACACGGTTCCAGGATGGCGCACCGGCGGGGGAGGGCCCCTCCTCGGTGGGCCTATCCTCGGCGGGCCTACACCGGTGGCCGCCCGCCTCAGCCTGATTTCTTGCTCCTTTAATGCAAGCTCTCGGTGCCGCAGCTGAAGTTCCCGTTCTCTGAGAGCCAGATCATGGGCTTGCTGCGGAGGGTATGCACCCTCGCCGCCTCCTGGAATATCGTCATAAACAACCAAATGACTGAACTCCTCCAGATCTGCTCCTTCCATCGAGCCTCGCCGAGAGGGTCGCCCATTCGGCATTCCATTTGGCGGGAGCCGTCCGTAGCCATTGGGTGGGCCACCGTTCATAGGACCCCCGCGGCGCATCCCGGGCGGCGGTCCTAGCTGAGACGCGCCTCTCGGCCTCGGCCTCGGCGGGAGCATGCCATTCCCATTGGGCATGCCATTTGAAACCGACCGTGGTGGACCTTGAGTCGACATTCGGGGAAGAGGCGAGGGGGTCCCAGAAGGAGACCCTGGCCGCGGCGGCGCCACGACAGCCTCCGTCTTTGGTCGGGAGCGGTTGATCATATTTAGGTTGTGGAGGACCGCGTACAGTGTCTCGATCCGGGGCACCGGAACTCCGGTCTCCTGCGACAACCTGATTGGGGAACCAAGATAGGTTTCAACTTCCATGGGGCGCCTTGCGGTGTAATCCTGCCACATCATGTTGTCGGTGGTTGTCCTCGAGAATTCGTCAATGGTGTTCTGCTTGAATTCTGTTGGGAACTTGCACCCCTGAGCTTCTGCCAATGCCAGCAGCTCGTCCATTATATCGGATACTAGCTTGGACACGCCAACTTTATCTAAAAGCGCGGCGTAGCTGGATGTCTCGAACATCACCGTCAGTGGGTGGAAGGCAATGGAACTAGAACCAGTCAGTAGTTGGCCACAGGAAAGCGGGATTTGATAAACACTTACCCAATTACCCGCTCATATTGCTGCTGCCGGATGTTACTCGACACCTTACAATCGACCTGGCCAGTGGTAAGGGTCATAGCCAGAGCCTGCGCCATGTCTTCCTGTATCGAGGGGGGGATGTTCGAGTTCTTGTTGGCAGGCCCAACCCACACCTCGGTCGAACCCTCGTGCTCGAATTCGCTGCCACCGAGCTGGGCTAAGTCGGCACCGCAAACAAGTGATAAGACCACATTGGTCGGGAATCGCTCTTCAATGGCCGATTCGAGGCCGAGCGAGTGGGTGGTATTAACGAGAATGCATGTATGCTGAGGGGTAACGACGGAATCAATAACAGATGGGAGGTCATAGATATCGGGGAGCGCTTTTATACAGAGAATGACGTAGTCGAATGCGCCTTCTTTGCGAGTGGCAGCCTCTTCTGGTGTCCGTACGACTACATGATTCCACAGTTTAGCAAGATGTCCAACCGCGGGGGGGGGGGGGGGGGCAGATAGGAGACGGAATGCATACCATGTCGAGGCTTGAACCGCTCGTTGCCAAAGACGGGAGATCTGAAGCGCACTGTATTAGCACAATGAAAGAGCAGAAGAGGGAGGCTGGTCGAGGACGACGTACTTGAACGATATTCCGTATTGTGACACATGCTCGTAACCCGTCTTCCAGACGAGAGTGACGTCGCAGGCATTTGTCGCCTGTAGTCGCCAGGATAAGAAAGCAGAAACGGGATTCCCACCAACTACAATAACATTCATCAGCTCATAGTCCGACATGTCTGGCTGCGCTGGCAAGGACGCATGTGCAGCAGTCCCCAAATTCCTAGTAAAACGAGTGTGGTGGTGGTGGTGAAGGTAGTAATGGGGATGTTCGGTCGGGACAGGGGAAGGAGTTGAACGAAAGTTGAAGCGTCAGAGATAGAAGACCCTCTTTTTTTGGGGGGCTTGTCCCGGAAATATGGTGCTACACTAGGCTGAAGACGGGAAGGGGATACAGAGAAGTGAAGAGATGGCACAACTCGAACTTGACGCTGGAGAACGGGCGACTCACCAGACAGGATCTTGAGTCGGGGCGTCATGGGCGCCATGGTGGAGGCCCTATTTGGGATAGTGGGCTGAAAAGGTTTCGAAGCTGCAAGCGCAGCGGCCTTCTTCTGGCGGGCAGCAGCGCGCAACCAGAATTGGCAAAAGGTCGACGCTCGGGTGTGACACCAGCACGGCCAACGCCACTGTAGCTTGCTGGCTTCCTGTTGGCTGCCTGTGTCTTCCTATCCCAATTTCCCCTTGGATTAATGTGTATTTTCTTTCTTTTTCTGCTTCCTGTTCCTTTTCCTTTTCCTTTTCCTCTTCCTCGTCGGGCTACTAAATCTCCGCCGAGCAATGAACACACTGGAGGGACACGGATCGTTTCTAGGCGAAACTCGTCTGAGAGTGCTTGCAGATCGGGTGCGCTCTTGGGCAGGCAGTCAGCGGGATTGACAGAATCACAGACGGACGGGCGTCTCCAGCACACTGCAGCAGCAGAGGCAATTCGACAATCGGCGAGCGAAGTGGCGCTGGAAAGTGCAGTCCAGTAAGATCCAATGCAGCTAGGGTGAACAGCAAGTGCAGTGTCAAATGTGCACTAAACGTACGTGACGCCTTGACAGGAGACGGTGTGGCCGCAGCGGGGGGGGGGTCCCGGCTGGTATTCGATAGTCGGTCTCACGGTGGCTGGGCGAGGAGGTCTTTGGCTTCTGCGAGTCTGTGACGGGGGCGGCGATGATATGCCACGAGTTGAATGAAAGGGCGGCCTGTCCCCCTACTCCCGCGTATTGCGGCGGTCTTGGTCTTCTCTTGCTGTCTCACTCTCACTAGCTTCCTGTGGCAGCAGGGTGGCCTAGATTGTTCAGGGTCAGGTTGGTTAGGTTGGCGATAGAGATGGCCGAGCACTGCGCGTTGGCGTTGGCGTTGGCGTTTGGCGTTTGGCGTTTGCATACGTAGGGCAAGGCGAACGCGGGTAGGTAACGAGCGGACGAACGAGTCGGTAGAGCAAGAAGCCACGGGGATGTGCCTGCTTCAACCAGAGCAAATCTTCGAGACACTCCCACGTAAGGTAGGTAGCGAGCGATGCGGGCGACAGGACTGTCGGTGTATGCGTGGGACAAGTGGCCCCCGTGCAAAATGGTGGAATAGGCAATAGAATTAGGATTAGGGAAAAGACAAAAAAGGTCACAGACAGGAAGAAGGGCTGCAGGTGGAGGCGGCCCAACCTGGACGAGCTGGAGTTGGAAGAGAAAAAAACTGGAAACTGGGTGCGTTGCGTGTTTCGCCTGCAGGCTGCAGCAGACTCTAGTCTTCCCAGGTCTCGTGTAGCCGGATATGCAAGTACATAGAGCAAGTGCGATTCCTAGGTGTCCTCGACTCCTTGTCCTGCTGTCTTCAGATTACAGGGTGCTGCTGTGGGTTCCGCTGCTGGTGGTCGCGGCTGGATGCCGCGCAGGCTTGTGGGCGGGCGGAGCACCAGAGGGAAGCGTGGTTGGATGGCTCGGCGTAACAGCCCAAAAGCCGCCCCAGGTCCCAGGGGAATGTAGCTTGTTGGAGCTTGGTTGCAAGCACAGGGCACGCCTTCCAGGTGCTGCCCGACAAGGTGGGCTTCCAGTCTGTTGTCTTTGGCCTTTGGACGGAACACTCGGAACAAGAGAAGCTCCCACCGGCGCGCAAGTACCTTCCATGACACCCGCCTACTAACTTCCCAAGGTACCTTGACCAAGCCAGAGAATGAGGGGAGCTACCCACTCACCATTTTTATTCACTTCACGGGCCGCCGAAAATATGGTCTTCTGGATCAAGCCATTTGCGACTGCCATTGATTGCCCTGGCCGAGGCAGGCACGGAACATGCACGAGTACCTCTGTCGATGGATACCTATGTATGTGCTCCAACTTGTATTTCTTCTTGGATACGCGAAGGAAGGAATTGCGAGCAATTAGGTCTAGCGTACGAATACCATGTAGTGTAAACTGTGCAACTGTGCAGAGCAAGCAAGCAATTGGGATCCCGACTTTTGTCGAAGGGGCGGCGCCAACCAACAGGAATCGCTTGTCGGAATCTCGCGACAAAAATAAACCCGCCCGTCCTTCCAAGGGGCACTGGCAAGTGGCCCAGGGGGAGGCGATGGATCAAGCCCAATGTGACTGACGCCTTTTTTTTTTTTTTTTTTTTTTTTTTTTGCAAATCGGGTCTGGGCAATTTTCCTCCTGTTGGATCGGAATTCGAAAGATACACGACACACGGCAACGACAGGGGCTGCTGACTGACTGACTGGCTTGTGCTGGTCAGCGACGCTGCTGGCGCGTGGCCGACACTGTTTGGCAGCAGGCCGTCCAGCACTCCAGCCGAGTGACGTTCGGTTTTGCTGAGTGAAAGGATCGCAGCCAGGGATGCAGAGGCGGGCAGTTGTAGCAGTTTCTGGGCACTACTACACAGTAGGTATTCACCGGTAGAACCGCGAGCTATAGCTGCTTTACCTAATTACTCTATATATGCCTAGAGTTGACGTTGACGTTTCCTCATCCAAACCACCAGAGGAAAACTAGCACAACTGCACCCCGGAAACCGGCCAAGAGAAACTCGGACGAACTGGTGAATCTTGGGTTTGAAAGGTTCGGGCACATGGGCTAGAAAGCGACGGAAGATTACATCAGTCGAGGCCGTTAAGGTTCGCATCGTGCGGCCCTTTTCAGACCACCCAACGTCCAGACCGACAGGTGCTGGCGCCCTGGCCCAGCGGGTGGATGATTGTTAATAACTGAGCACCCGTGCCGGTCTGTGTCTGAGACTCTCGCTCACTTGCGCCGAAAATGCCTTCCTAATAGGTAGAACTTACCAACCTAGTTTGCGGTCGCGGTGGTTGAAGGTCTCTCAAACCCAAAACCAACAACAAGATGTTCTTAACAACCTAACTGTTGACAGCCCAGTGCCCAGCCAGATGTTCGAGAAAACGCAGGCCGGCCGAATCCTCCTTGGGTGGAGGTCGCTTTTAGCCATCGTCGCCCGGCTGTGGCCCCCGTCGGTAGCGATTACGATTTGCCCCTGTCGCCGCCCGCTGGTGGTGCAACCTCACTCAGGGCCCATGGTCGGCGGAAGGTACCGGGTACACAGCATTTCTAGCCAAAAGATTGCTGCGCCCAAAGTCTTGTTTGGTACCGGACCCAGCCTGGCGAGAAGGTGATTCCTATACCTCGAAATACAGGGATCGCCTTGGAACAACGTCGTATTGCATCGCAATTTGCGATATCAAGGTCTCGAATCCCCGATCGGGAAGCTCCACTCCGCTTCTGCCTTGCTGGAGCTGCCGGGCAGGTTGCTCCCTCCGCTTGTTGGTGTCAAACGTATCATAACCTGTCCAGCGCCGATATTTCGCCATGAGGGAGCAAAGCATACGCCTAGCTTCCACAATTGACTTGAATTTCGTGTCGGGAAAACAACCCAGACCCAACCCCTTTCCAATTCATGCATGTCTGTGCTGTTAATTATTAAGCGATGCTCTCAGCTCTGGGCTCAGATCTTCGCGCTGGCACATTGCTGCACGCCTTGAAGGGGTCAGTCCGATAAGACGATACCTTAGCGGTCACCAGGCAAACAGGAGCCGAAGCTTGCTAAGAAACCACCTCTTACCTGGACTAGGGATAGCCCACGGTTGGGATTGTCAGCTGGAACTCGTAATGGAGTGAATCCAGTTAATACCAGCACAGATCCTGCTTTGTAAGTTGGCGGTCATTTCACCAGATCAAAAGTAATGTGCCGGAACTTGGCGGCGAGTCAGAGCGGCTCTTTTCTTCCCTCTCCTTTCTTTCTCCTTTTCCACCTTGCCCCTTTCCCCTTTCCCACGGCAGCTTCTCCTGCCTTGGCTTCTTCTGTTGGCGTTCTTTGTTTTTAATTCCCCTGCTCTCGACTAGTCTGCCTTTTCTGAGCTTGTCAATGGACGGATATTGTTTGTTCATCGAGAAAACATGGCTCAATTGAGTTTACAAGTTCCGATGGCCTGTCTGCCTTCTAAAGCCTTGGCTGTTAGTTCTAACCTCAAGTTAGCCTCGTGATTATTTTAGAGAATTGATATCGTCGCGTTAGCTCTGAACTCTCCAGCCCATCTCGCCTTTTTCTTTTTATTTTCTTTTTTTTTTCTCGGTTAGATCTCTTTTCATCTAACCCCTTGTCAGTGGCCCCTGGTGGCTTAGCTTGCGGTGGGCCCATGACGCAATTGCTTCTTTTTCTTTCTTTTTTTCCTGGACCCCAGCATAGCCGCGACCTTGACAGGGCTCGCCCGCTAACCTGCCAGCACACTACGGGCTATCTTGTTTTGGGGATGTAACCAACCGGGGGACACCTTCGCTCTTTTTTTTTGACCTTTTTCTCGTCCCTCCCCACCTTCAATTGCCCCTCTAAATTCAATACTCAACGCGGGGGCGCCTCAGTTGTTCTCCCCGCACAAGATCGCTTCCCAGGCACAAGCAAGCAACGGCTTGTTACAATGGCAAGGAAGGGTCCCAGCTTGCCAGAATGACGGCCCAACCGCAAACCATCTGGAATGGGATAAACTGCGCTCTACCAATGCCATGGTAGTTCAGTATACACCAGAAGCACTGGAGCGGCAACGGGACAGCACATCTGAGCCAAAGCAAGCTGTCGTTGGACGAGGCCTTGGGCATGTCCATGAATTCGGGTCCTTCGGTTGATGGTTATTGGCGTGTGTTTGGCGAGCCTGACGAGCCTGACGAGCATGTCAATGCCGTTTTTGCCTGCTCCCAGAGCAAATTAGCCGGCCATGGATCCACGATACCGGAAGATTGCACCAGACTCCGGGCCCCGGCGTGCCTCGCGTGCTCGGCGTTGTACCCAGCATCGAGATGTCTCAGAACACGCATCCTCCCGAGCCTTGGTAAGACGAGCAGTCTATAAGACGGGAGCCACGGGGTGTCTAGTTGGAGACAACCTGCTCACCGCCCGCGAATCTGGCCCGTCGTCGAGCGTCCCTGACTGTGGTCTCGAGCCCCAAGTCGATCTCCAAATTGATTGGTTGGAGGTTGATAGCACCAAATTCCGTAGTATAGAATGATGGCTGCCCTGGGCCGATCCGTGGTTTTCGTGGGGTTCCGGACGGGCCCGTGTCTGGTGTTTATTACACTACTCCAGGGCGCGAGGGCCTAGGATGTTGAAGAGCCGCCTGATGGCCAGCTTTCCACACTCCCCAGTGCGCGTAACGCGGCGTTAGCAACAACAACGCTGCCAGAGGATCCAACAAGTCGGGGATGATCATTTGACATGTTTGTCGACTTCCGGAATTTGTGGAATTGTGGAATACCGACATCAAATGATCCCCGCAGCACTAGCTAGGAACTGGTCACTCCCAAATGGAGTCTGCTCGCCCTCACACCCTCGTATTGCCATGGGAAGTTGGCACAGATGCGGGGCCCAGGATTGCCCCGTTGCCGCACAGCCTCTCCACGAACCCGAATGCGAAAGGACCAAATTCGAACGACACAGTTCCCGGATCCGGACTCAACACGTTCGCAGATCCTGCCCCTGAAGGCTGGCCAGAGTCCTGTTTCGTCGTTTTTGAACACCATCAACCATGTCATCGCTCAAAGTCGCAGGTCTATGGCCGACCCTAGCACCCTCATGATGGAGTTCTGCAGATGCATCTTTCCAACATGCCATTCCCGCCATGGCCAAATCCACATTGCGTGCATTGGAGATGAACCAGAAAGGTGAATCCATCTGCCCGGGAGGATATCCGTCCGGGGTTCGGATGGGTCGAGCCCGCCCTGTCCATGGCCGTCGTCCTTGCTCCTCCGCAGTAACCTCGGCGGCTCCAAAAAACGCAGCAATGAGGCTCTCTGCTCTCTGCTCTCTGCACTCTTTTGGTTCCCTGATTTCAACATCGGCTTCTGGTTTTCAAAATGTGCTTGGGTGTCAACGTTACTTCCGGAGATTTTGCGCCGTGCCATGCTCAAAAATGCGGTTGGCGTTTCGAAGGACGGGGGCATCCATCTCAAATCTCACCAAGGTTGGCTTTTCCATTGGCACGGAGGATTTGCAGCGTAATTGCCACACCCTTCAACGCGGCCCTCTCCGAAACCCTTCTCCTGGCCGTTGCAACTTGCATGCCAAATCCCTTGTTTCCCACAACCGCCGTTGCTCCTTTTTTTTTCCTATTAACTTTACTTCTCACTCCGTCTCTCGCGTGTCGAGATGTACGCGAAGTGGTCGCTGTCTATTATTGGTTTTGAGCTATAACCCGTACGAATGTACGGATTAACCATCAGGAAGCGCGAAGAGGGCCTCCATTTGCCAATCGACAGAACTTAATATCACGACAAGTTCAGCCAGCCAATCAGCTGATTGTCTTGATAGCAATTATTTTCTATGCTGACCGAGCAGGCGCCACATGCCTCACCAATTAACTAACACCTTTCTCATACCAGCGAATACCGTATTCCTCTCGAGACATTACTCTACATTCCAATCCCTGTTTAATTGTTAGTTTGGTGCGGTGACAGGGATCTTGAGCTCAAATTCAAACCCTCACAACAAAACAGCCAAAACACACAAAACAAATTGGAAAATTAGAGAACCTGGAAGATGAGAACCTAAAGAACACAATAATATACTTTTCTCCCGATAATAATTGGCGGTTTGAGTGCAAAGTTGGAAAATTTTGGTGTGGTGGCGTTTTCAAGAACTGAACTAATAATTAAACAGGGATTAGATTGTACGTCTGCAGCTCCTCCTTCAACGAGGATCTATTCACCTCTCCCCCAATCGATCAGTCGATAGGCTAATGAACATTAAAGACAGACCAGTAAAAGCGTTCGTATATCAGGATAAACACGTAATTATCATGTTGTATGTCTCAGCCCACGATCATGGAATTCTTCAACCACACTCCTTTACCGCCGTGTCACCCCCCCCCCCCCCCGGGACAACGCCTGTGTTGCCGATTTCTTTAGAAATGTTTCACCCCTTCTCAATAGGCCACGCCTCCTGCACGTTCCATGGCGTTGCGCCGTGTGCTGGACGCACGCCGTATCACACACGCAGGGTCCTCTACAAAAAAGAAAATTCTAATTTTTCTAGTCGCCGTTTCTCAATATTTCCTTTGCCCAGAATTCTTGGTCAGGTAGCCTTTTCTTGTGGCTTTTTTCTCTTATCAATGAGCCTCTTGTGGAACACGCCGCACCCGCGTGCGGGTTTTGTTGGGCGTTACGGAGGCGGGTAGGCGTGGGGAGGGGCGCCATACGTGTGCCTCGTTGAATGGAGAAGATGCTCCCTCCTCAAGCGAGCTAGGGGAAGGGTGCAGCAGCAGAGAAGCAAGCCATCTCTTGTAAGTGAAAACCGGCAGGCAGGCAAGCGCCGGAACAATTGCTGATCCCCCGGTTGTGCTTTTGTTGATGTTTCTGTTGCCTTGCCGTTCTCTTTAATGGTTGCAGGTGAACTCCTCGGGGACCTGGAGTTGTCTCCTGCTGTGACATTGTCTCTCCCCTTTCTCCTCTCCGAGGAACTCGAGATAAAAAAGGGCACCGGGACCGTGAAACAGCCGTCGGTGTGCACAACAGTTGCATGGCAACGTTTGACAGGAGTGTTGTATGTTGGTGTGTCTTTGGTCGGCAAGGGTTCCTCCAGTCTGTTTGCTTCATTTTTCTGGACTGTTAATCGTGAGGCAGATGAAGGAGTGGTTATTATGGGATTGGAAGTAAGCCGCACTCCTCTCAAGAGAGAGACTGTCTATGCATGTCTCAGAGTTACTCGATATCTTGGGGGATAGGGGCGCATATGCTTCCACGGATGTCGTAGAAGCCGTCATATACCGACGGTGCCATATTCCGCTGCCTGTGAACTCGAATCTTGATTTGAGTTGCACTGTGACCTACCTAACTTTGAGTTGATCTTGCAAGTTTGGAGTGATACATAACATCAACGTTGGAGGATCATCCCACGTGTCGTCCGAATTGGTGAACCGGTGGTCGGCACACCAAACAAAGCCAATGGGCCAAAATCAGTCCTCAAAGTCAAAAGGGAATATGCTATACGAGCAGTAAAAGATGAATATTCCATACCAAAGAATTTTATTGGGAATTTAAGTTGACATGAAGCCGAGGCACATCCCGACGATGTCCGCGGTTTTACCCGACAAGATGTATTGCATATCACAGTTTCATGGCCCCTCCCGTTACGTGCTACTCCTTTTCTTCAACTCCACTAGGGAGGTACTCAACGTGGAAACGACAGAAACAACAGCTCTTTGGAACACCAGCTTAGTTATGTTATGGTGCAGATAACTACCTCCATAAGTAAGGTATCAAGGCAACTAACTAACTACCAGTTCATGGTCGAAGTGTGCAACACGATACGTAACCTTCGACGAGGAGGCCAGAAATTACATGACTGCTGGTAAGAGAACAATTCTCTACAAGACTGCTTATAAGTATTCATCTCGTTTCTCTCTTCGGCGTAATCAATGGTGAAAGCATTGGTTGCTACAGCAGATTTTCCGTGTTTGCCTGATTGCCTGATTGCCCCCCAAAGACTGGCCAGTGTCTGGATCAACTTTGGCATACAAGCATGTGACAGCGTAGGAATGGGCACGCCCCCCTTGGGTCCTTCGTTGACATTTTTATTGCCGAGGTCAATTATAACAAGAGCAATGACTGGGGAATTTCCATTGCTTCACGCGGAGAGAGGTAAATCGACGGAGAGATAGAATCTGAAATCTACCTCCACCACCAATGGCATATAGGGCGGTCTTGATGCACCGAACCCCTTGTTTGGTAAGGACATGCTCTTCAAAACACAACAGATAACAAAAGAACACACACAAGAAAGGAGGTATAGTGCAATTTCATTGCCTTACCTCTCCGGCTCAGTTTAAAGAGGTATATACCTAGAGTGGGATAGCTAACACAATGCTCACACAGAACAGAAACAAGAAGACAAGTTTGAGCTGACAAACACCGCAGTATCCAGCAGCCAGCAGCCTTGTTTATTCGGAAACATATTAACGTCGCTATATTCCAAATAAGGATATTGACTTCGGTTTCTGAGCGAGTTACTAAGGTGCTGGGGGGACACCGAGACAGAGAAACAGAGAAACAGAGAAAGAGAGAGAGAGAGAGAGAACAACCATGACCAAACCGTGTCAAATGAAATCTCAAAGAAAATAAATGCATCTACACTGAAACTTAAAAAGAAAAAGAAAAAGAAAAAGAAAAAGAAAAAGAAAAAAATCATCAAATATTATATGCAGCACATAGTAAATACCCAAGTAAGGAACAATGAAATCAATCATCCCAGCAAAAACTCAGTAGTTTTGAGCTGAAAACTAGCTCTCTTCGTAATATCATCATTGTTTACTACCTACTAGTGAGCGCTCCTTCCACGGAAAGACGCCAAGCCAACCCCCTATCTAGGTAACCAAAATCTCACAAAGAATTACCATAGAAGAAGGGAGCTGAGTTGCGCCCCGATCCCAGTCAACTTGGAGCATCGCCTCAACGTAAACATATACACCATACAACTTTCACAAGATAACCTTAACAAAGTCAATTGTACTATATCCAAGGCAGTGGGTATCAAATGAAACTACATGACTGCATCACAACAAAAGTTTAAATCTCCTCCAAGATGGTGTCGCTTCCAGGCGTGTCCTAAACAGGGCGATTCATCTCCAGAGCTTTTATGGCCGCCCTTTTAAATCCCAACAAGTCATTCGGCTTTAGCGTCTGCCTTGTTCTGTACCCATGGTGAATGCGTCCAAGCATTCGCTGGACTGCGCTCCGCATCGCGTCGAATGAAGCGGGAACCCGAACCAACAGTCCTTCTCGTTTGTGCGTGTTCCGCAACGAGTGGCCTGGTAATCGGTGATGAGCTACGGCTGGTTGCTGCTGTTGTATACTGCCGTTTTGTAAAACCAAGCCAAACAGATGGCTCAAAAAATAACATATAGGCGACGCCACCCTACAACAGAAGCCTTTGCCATGAGAAAAGCGAACAGTGATCCGGCATAAACGGCGCCGGTCAATATTATGAGACCCCAGTAGTCCCCATTATCGGCCGTGACAACCTTGCCAGCAATGGGGATCCCGACCAAAACAGCCAGCGAGACAATGGTGTAGCACGTAGCATAGTAGCGGCCATATTCCTGGGTCCTACACAAGCGGCCGATGGCAACAGGAACGAGGCTAATATTGCTGCCGCTCGTGAAGCCAAACACCAGGGAGAACACAATAATGCCGGGTTTTGTGTCGCCCACGGGAAGCCAAACGCCGAAGCAGGCGACGAGGCTGATGATGACGGCGATAATGTTGGCGTTGAAAGGGCCGATAATATCGGCCCAGTAGCCTCCCAGAACGCGGCCCACGGCCGAGCCAGCGTTGAGAATGGTGAGGATGTCGTACGAAAAGGCCTGGCTAAAACCCTTACTGAGCGCATAGCTCGATATATAGGTCAGTGGGATGAAAAGGGCGAACTCGAGCAGGAATACGGCGACGGTGGTCCAGGCAAACGCCTTGTTACCAAAGATGCGCACATCGGGGTGCGGACTGGCATTCGGGGCAGGTGGAAGACGCGAGCGGATTAAGAAGTTGGCCACAATGGTTGCAGCTAGGCAAATTAAGGCCAGTGCCCGGATGGCCCAGCCCCAACCAACGGTCACAAACAGCCGCTGCAACATCAGGGGGAATAGCACGCCGCCGACAGAGCCTCCCGTACTGGCGACACCCGTTGCGAGGCCGCGGCGCCTCTTGAAGAAGTGGCCAATGGCAGCATATGCCGGGGTGAAGATGAGGGAGCTGGCGAGGCCGCTGAGAATGCCAAAGGCAAGAAGAAAATGCCAGAACTCGGAGCTGATGCTGGTGAGTACCAGACTGACGGTCAAGCACACGGTCCCGGACAGGACGAGCCAGCGAGGGCCATACTTGTCGAAGAGCGGGCCAATATAGAGACCGAGGAAGAAGCTGACGAAGGAATACACGGAGAAGATCCAGCCAATGGTGCCGGCATCGTAGTTGGCCAGCTGGTTGGTGGAGACGTAGGTCTGGAAAGTGGCCAGAATGTTCATAAGACTGAGCGAGGCGAATATGGCAAGCCAGCAGCCAAAGACGACTAGCCACGCGCGGAAGCCGCCCTCGGGATACAAGTCGTCGTCATCGACGTCGCCGCCGCCATTACTGGCTGAGTCGGTGTCAGACGAAGGCAGAGGAAGAGTACGGTTGTTTTCTTTGGCGAGCAGGATGGCGGCGTCGCTAAAAACGGGCGGAGACTTTTCCAAGGTCAAGACGTCGTTATCCGACTTGAGAGGGTCTGGGCCGAGACTTCTTCTACTCGTTGCCAGGACTGGAGTGACAGTGACAGTAGTGACAGGTGCGCTTCCTACCGCCTTGGCGTCGTCGGGATCCTGTGGCGTAATAGGCTGTGCCGTCGTAGCATTTTCTGGGGACTGGTGGCCGCGGTGGCCCTTTTCCATCACAGTCATGTTTGTTCGGGTACTTGTCGCGGTCGCGTTGGACTCGGTCTCAGCCCAAATCCCCCCCCAGCGCCCAGCTTCATGCTGTGTGTTTGGGACCGTGGGCTAGGATACCGAGTGAGAAAGATAAAGAGCAAAAGGGAAAAGGAAAAAAGGGAAGAAAGGAGCGGCGGCGCAGAGGGTCAAGTGCCTCAAAGAAAACCTATGTTCGTTGGGAGTCGGGGTGCGTCTGGTGCTGACACTACTACACTGCATTGGTGGGTGAGATCCAATGGCTGATGGCGCCAGGGCCCGCTGCACCTAATGCCTATTTTCGCTGGAGTCTAGACCTAGGCCGCCTGTAGTAACCCCCGCTTTCAAAAACCGCTTTTTTCTAACCTTGGCGTTGAGGCCTCGGTAATGAAATACCGTAACCTTGGGCTCATATCTTCTGAGACTGACTGTTGAGAACATTAATAGGTACCTTGGGTATTGGAATAGAATGTGGTCAGATTACCCCAAATCATACTAGAGGAAACCTCCATACTTGAATCTTATAGCCATGTGAAAATGGAAAATGATCCTCCTACCTATCAACGCGGGGATTTATACGTCAAGGTGGATCCATCATCATAAAGGCGTGCTGCGAAAGGCGTGCGGGGGATCAAGTCTAAACCATTTCAAGCACAATTAGGATTTTATTAACATAGGCTTCGGACAATGGTCGAGCTATCGTGCATTGTCCCGTCTCTTTGCTGTTGCTTCCATTATTATAGCCGTTTTGTTGTCATCTTGCACATTATACTGAACAGATCATCCGTATCCCGTCCCTTAGGAAGTACCAGGTATCCACCATGAGCGGTGACCCCTGTTACAAACAGACCACCACCATCAGCCCCTGGACTCGATTATAGGATGTACCTATGTAAGCCATACATAGTGTACAGTACACAGTAATGTAGAGCAGCCGTCGGTCCTAACATGCTGTTTCGCGGAGCTGCAAGCCAAAAATAATTGCATCTGCGACGGCGTGCGTCCACTTAACACAGCCGTCGGGGTTTTGACCATATATGACAACGTAGCAATGAGCGTGCGCCGCTCGAAACCGTTCGCTTTCAAGATCTCTCGGCGTCATGATTCCGTTTGGTGGATACCAAGGTACCCACAGACCAGCGTGTCAACCCATTTGGCGAAGCTAGAATTCGAATATGGCATCCCTTTCCAGCCTTGTCGGCTAGAATTGCACCTCGTACCGAGTCGCGTCTGCTGGCGCCCGGCACCAGAGGCGAGACAGTGGGATTGACTAGTGCTGAGCGAGGCAGGTAAGCCATGGGGTGCACCTCTCAATCCTCATCCTCAACTTCCTCCACGGTGACACCTCGTGGGTCTGCCATTGCGGGCGATTGACTCTTTGTCTGGACGCTTCTCAGATAGCCCTCCCTCTCTAGCTGGTCAGCTTCTTCAGGCTCCAAGAGACCGCCCTGTCCCTTCACCTTTTCGATCTTCATGCGGACTGCTGTCGGAACAAAGGCGCTCACGGCCTCCTTCCGGAGGTCCCTAATGATGGGTTTTGCCTCGTAGACAGTCTTTGCCTCGACGACCGGGCTTGGCTTTCGCTCGAATCGCTGCTTCTCGCCCAATGGCTCGTTATTCGCGCTCGTGCCCGGCGCCAGGTCAATCGCATTCGCATTCGTCCGCTGGTGCTGGTGCTGGTGCTCCTGGTTCGCGTTCCTCTTTGCCCGGCGCTTCGCGTACCACTCGTCAAGGACCGCCTTCGGGATGGGCGGGGGCGTATCTCGCGGCATGGGTATGCTCTTGACGTCGCCGGGCACGTCGCTGTCGCTGCTGGATGCATCATCGGCATCCCGCCTTCGCTTCCCCAGCACACCGCCGTCGCCTCTCGGTCCTCCTTGCCTCGGCGGCCCACGGCTAAATGTTGGCGCTTGGTCCCCTAGAGCTTCCCTCGCTTTCTTGACGGCCTTCAGGTCCTTCTCTAGTGCCTCTAGCGACTGCTCCTCGATAGCCGTAAGCTTGCCCCCGCTCTCCTTTAATGCCTTGAGGTCATCGATCTGCTTCTGGATTCTATCGGGGTTGAGCTTGGCTAGCTTCTCGTTGCGTTTTGACTGTTGCTCTGCCTTGCCTATTGGTATCTAGTGTTAGTCAAAGGTTTGATCAAGTATCCTGCTTCTGTCATCATACCCTTTTTAATGGCTTTGGCCTTGTCGGCCTTGCGCTGCGCCTGCAGGGGATTCACGCCGCGCTCCTTTGCCATCTTGGAAGAAGGGCAGTGGCGCCTTTGAATCGAGTTGAAAGTGATTGCAAATGCAGATGTAGTAGTATTGGTAGCTGTGACGTTGCTGCCTTAGAGTTACGTAGTACCAAGCGCGGGCGGTGACGTTTCTTGTGTAGTTTGTTGTTGTATTAATCGACGGGTCGCTTGCTGGCAGCTGTTGGAAGAATTTCTGAGTGGAGAGAGCCGATCGCTTGGATCGAATTGCTTGTCCAATGCCAAGACCCTCCCGCTGCATTGGGCTGTCATCAGTGGTGGGCTCCACTGTTTTTGGACCCCGCGATACTGTGGGTTGCTGCTCCAACTCTGTTGACGTCTTTGCCCCGCCTCAAACAACTCCCAAGCCACGCAGAGGGGGGGCGGCTGGGAGTTGGGTCGAAATAATTTAAGCTCTTCTCCATACATCATATCCACATAGCGTGCGCATCCCAGTCTTCTCTTGCATCTCCCATCCCTCCCCCAGCAGGCATCAATACCTTACACACAGAGGCATAGCTCGCTTTTTGCAATTATCTTGTCTTGCATATCTCCCCACCGCATCTTTCCTTCACCCGACGCTCTGCCACAGCATCGCCTATTTCAGTGGAGTAGAGGCTGCGTCAAACAACACACGATTTCTCCCCCTCTCCTAGAGCGTGTCTCGGCGCGTCTCTCGACGGCGACACCATGGCGAGCTTCATGGCCAACCTCTTCCCCGGCAGCGGGAAACTAGACAAGGACAAGAACGAAGTGCGCCCCGCGACGCCCACCAAGACCAATTTCGTGACACCAGTCAGCACGCCCCAGGGAAGCCCGAGCAAGCGAACAGTCCCTCCCGGCGCCAACGAGCTCCCTGTTGCCTTCGAGAGTCTGAAGCTCGCACCTCCTGGCTTCCTCGACAGCCCGGTCAAACTGGGCCGGCCCCAGAGCGTCGTTACCCCTCTGTCGGCCGGCAAGAGCAATGCCCAGATTGCCGAGGAGGCGTCCTCGATTGTCGACGACAGCATTGTCCACAAAGGCGCCACCCCCGCGAGCCCCTTAAAGAGCCAGGGTCAAGAAAACACGCCGCCAGTTCTCTCCCGCGAGCCTACCGCCGAAGCCATCTACCAGCCTAGTCACGCTGCCTTGTCGCGACAAGGGCTCTACCAGCCTCGGGACCGCCCCTCGCCAACAGTGAAGCGCTTTAACACGGCACGAGGACTGACGGCTGAGGAGCGTGAGATCCTGCAAAAGCCCAATGTCAAGCGCTTGGTTAATGTGGCTCAGCTGTGTAAGTTTCACAGTCCATACTCCAACTTTGTGACCAGCCAGCTAACTTGTGGCAGATTTTCTTGATTATTACTTCGACCTCCTCACCTATGTCGGATCGAGACAGACACGCCTTAACGCATTCAAGTCGGAATACCCAGCGCCTCCAGAGACGGATAACGAGACGTATAGCCAGATGTGGTCCAAGTATGCTGGTCGAGAGCGGGCCAATCTCCGCAAGAGACGGGTGCGGCTGCGCCAGGGTGATTTCCAGATTCTGACCCAAGTCGGGCAGGGTGGCTACGGCCAGGTCTTTCTCGCGCAAAAGAAGGACTCCAAGGAGGTGTGTGCGCTCAAGGTCATGAGTAAGAAGCTGCTGTTCAAGCTGGACGAGATTCGACACGTCTTGACGGAACGGGACATTCTCACAACTGCCAAGAGCGAGTGGCTCGTCCGCCTGCTGTACTCTTTCCAGGACGACAAGAATATATATCTTGCCATGGAGTATGTCCCAGGCGGCGACTTCCGCACCCTTCTCAACAACACAGGCGTGCTCTCCAACCGGCATGCACGCTTCTACATTGCCGAAATGTTCTGCGCGGTGGCCGCTCTTCACAAGCTGGGCTACATTCACCGCGATCTGAAGCCGGAGAATTTCCTGGTCGACTCGACTGGCCATGTGAAGCTGACGGATTTCGGACTGGCGGCAGGGCTCTTAGCCCCCTCTAAGATCGAGTCGATGAGAGTCCGGCTGGAGAAGGCATCCGAAACGTCAGTTCCATTCGGAAAACCCATGGAGCAGCGAACGGTTGCCGAACGTCGCGAGGGATACCGGTCGATGCGCGAGAATGACGTCAACTACGCCAAGTCGATTGTAGGATCGCCAGACTATATGGCTCCCGAGGTGCTCAAGGGCGAGGAGTATGATTTCACAGTCGACTACTGGAGCTTGGGCTGCATGCTGTTCGAGGCGCTGACAGGCTTCCCTCCGTTCGCGGGAGCCAACGCAGATGAGACGTGGCGAAATTTGAAGCACTGGCGAGACGTGCTGAAGCGGCCCGTCTGGGAAGACCCCAGTTACTTCCTCAGCAATAGGACCTGGAACTTTATTACAACGTAAGTGCAGAGGGACACACTCGCAAGTTAAATGGGTGCAAAGCTAACTTCAAGGGGTCTGTTAGGTGCATCAACTCGCGCGCTAAGAGGTTCTCCAATATTGACGACATTTACGGACACGTTTACTTCGCCGAGGTTGACTGGTCTACGCTCCGCGAGACTAAGGCGCCGTTTGTTCCTGAGCTGGACTCGGAGACGGATGCCGGCTACTTTGACGACTTCAGCAACGAGGCAGATATGGCCAAGTACAAGGAGGTGCACGACAAGCAGATGGCACTCGAGACACTAGCGGAGCGAGAGGAAGAGATGAGCAAGAGTCTCTTTGTTGGATTCACCTTCCGGCACCGCAAGCCGGCCACAGAGGACGGTAGCCCACGGAAGCCAATTCCTTTCGAGGAGGAGACATTTGGCACCATGCTGTAGGGCCAGCAGTGGCGAGGGGCAGAAACGATATACCAACGATGGGGGAAACATCGACGGCCCCAGTAGCTAGGGGGATCATTTGGTGGTGATGAGGTGCATAGCGAGAGGGAGCATGAGTTGCTGTGACGACAAGAGTTGGAACAGATGATGCGATGTTGTGAGATGGTCTGAGACCAGACCTTGCTTTGTTTTTCTTTACTTCTCTTGTCCCTGTTTTGATTGGCCTGGCTTACCCCTCCCCCTTTTTCGCAATTTTTGCATTTGTCTTTCGAATTGTAGTACGGAGCTTGCCTTTTTTCGTTCTTGACAGGTGGGAAAGGGATAGATGGCTGATGGCCTGCATATTATTGGGCCGATTCCATCCTGCATAATATGGCGACTGACAGAAAGAGTGCAGGTGCACACAACGTTGTTCTGTATCGTGTTTAGAGTAGAAGCAGAGAGATATCAGCTGGTTCAGTTACACTGGACCAAGCAAAGCAATGGATTCCAGTACCGAGTTTGCTGACGCGTCACTCGAGACATTTGCAGACATGCTTCTTGAGTGAT
This sequence comes from Lasiosphaeriaceae sp. G1095, assembly GCA_027569635.1. Taxonomy (NCBI): domain Eukaryota; kingdom Fungi; phylum Ascomycota; class Sordariomycetes; order Sordariales; family Lasiosphaeriaceae; species Lasiosphaeriaceae sp. G1095. The sequence goes on along the minus strand of JAPDFK010000441.1, from coordinate 4,337 downwards.
TGTCAGACCTTCTTTTCCTGACTCAAACATCACTGTGCTAGCTGTCACCATGCACATCCATCTATTTTGACGAGTAACTGACTGATGAGCGTTGTTGTCGTCGTCATCCTTCGCTGCTTCATCTACAGTATCTCCGGGTGGCGGAGCCGTATTACGCAGTAAGCACTCCATAGTAGGTCCGAGCGAGCAATGGGATGAACACCAACAAACAAATGCCAGGACAAAAGAAGACAAGTCCTCCTAAGTTGTGATGGTGACCACCCCATAAGAGATGCAAGCCAATGCAAGAGCGGGATCTAATCGCCCATCTGAATTGGACCCTGCGGAGATCAACTTGAAACGTCCCCCCCCCCCCCCCCTCCCCTCGGATGCTTGTTGGCGGGGCAGTTTATTTTCAAGTGCCAGGCCACCCACACACAAAACAATCGACAACTCTGAACTCAGCCCTACCCAGACTGCAGAGACGTCACGATGGGGGGAACAATTAACATCGGGTTATTTTCTGAGCAGGAAATTCTCCTGTGTGGGAACTTGTCACGCTCGGCCCGTTCTCCGCGCAGGGATCCGACCAAAAGACGACAAAAGCGCTCGGGGTCTCAAGACCTTCGGACATTCCCCATGCTTCTACCTCCGAGAGATACTGCCTCCCTGCAACAAGAGGGAGGATGGATAGCCCCAAACCGTTGGGCCGAGACTACCTCCACCCGAGCCTTTTTAGAGTCCGCGCAATTGAGGCGGCAGCTTCCTTCCCTTCCAATAGGCCTCAGATGATCGGATTTTTTACGAGTTTGTTTCTCGCACTTCTCGTCATGCCATGCCATGCCATGCCGTCCGTCCCTTCCCTCGTCAGCCAGCCCCGCCTTCCACCTACCCAATTCTTCTCAACCTCGCCCTCGCCCTTAGCCCTTCGGTCCCGAAAGATGCTGGGCAACCACTGGCGATCGTCCCAATGCCAGTCGCTCGCCTACCGCTTTCTGTCTAGTGCTCTCGGTGTTTCGGTTCACAGATTTACAGCTGCTGCACGCACCGGCTGCTGAGATACCCCCCTTCCACCCCAATCCCCGCGGCCGTGACTTGTCGAGCTCAACGATTGGATCTCCAACTAAGGTAGGTACTTCACCACCAGACGACACACCAAGACCGACCGTGATACATGATGCAAGGCCGCGCGTTCAGCCTTCCACCTCATTCTCTCCGCCCTTGTGGCGCCGGCAGTGAGGGCATTGGCGATCCATTGGCGCCGCCCCGGTCTGTTGGACCCCCCCTGGGCCCAAATGCCTGTTTGCCACCACTGGAGAGGCTAACATGCCACTACCACGTATATCGATGCCATCCTATATTATCATATGCTACTACTACCTGCATTTACACTTCCAATGCAGGCGCGGGGAGTCGGGGCCTGTTCGTGCCGTCCGTTCGAGGTCTGCAGAGTAAAGCCAGAATAGTAAAGCTTCGGTGCTACGGTTTGCCAGCCTCCTTTAGGACGTAATAGGTACATCGCATGCCTATCCCCATCCCCATCCCAACAACTGTCACGAGAAGCCCGCCCCTCATTTGTTCGGTCCGCGTTTGCAGTAGCTTGCACCCCGTCCCGTCTCGTCTTGTCTCGTCTTTTTCTGTGCCTTGCCTGGTCTGTGTGTGTGTATTCGTGTGCAGTCGTGGCAAGGTTGCCGGCTCATCTTTTGTGTCGATCCATCGCCATAGTTGGTAACACTGGGCTGGCTGGCATATATCATCAGGTTCACCCGCCTCATCTTCTCTCTCCTCCTGCCTCCCCTCCCTTCTCTCATACCAGAGCATCCAGCCACTTGATTCCGAATATCAGACGTACCTCTCTACCATTGCCCAGACGCCCACATCTCATCGCCCCAACCCGCCACGTTCACAATCCAAGTATTAGTGTCAGGATGAAGACTTCAACCATTTCAGCCTTGCTGGCCCCCGTTGGCCTCGCTCACGCCCAATGGTGGGGCGGAGCTCCGGACTGCGCCGTTCGTTGACTCCCCTATTCTTCAGCGTCCTCGTACAAAGCTAACATCACTTTCAGCAAAACTGCTTCTCTTCCTTCTGGTCATCATCCAGCGCATGGCCGGCACCCACCAACTTCTGCGGCGCAACACAGGGCGCCTCTGTGACCAGCTGCATTAGCTCAGCATGCTCTGCCACGCCCACGGCCTACACCTCGTACAGCTCTCTGTCGTCATCTCTCTGCTCGCAGTGGTCATCTTGCAGCAGCTCCGGTAGCACGGGTGTCTACACCATCTCGGCGCCGGCCTTTACCGGCAGCTGGGGCCCTGGTGGTCACGGAGGACCCGGCGGCCACGGAGGACCCGGAGGACCGTGGGGCGGCAGTGCCTACTCGGACTGGGCCAAGACCTGGACTGGCGGCGTTTACACAGTAACCGGGTGTGAGTGGGACGGCTCCCCTTGGGCTGGCGGACCGGGTGGTTGGGGTGTCGGTGGCGGTGCTCCCGGCGGACCTTGGGGAGCTTGGGGTCATGGCTGGACTTGGAGCACTGCGACTACCACCGTCACCCAGACCTTGAAATACACAACTGGCGGCTCGACCGCCACTACCACCTCTGTTGGGTTGGCGACCGTTGCTCAGGCCGTCAACGGTGATCAGACCACTACCAGCATCGTTACCGGCGGCAAGGCTACCGAGACTGGAACGCGCTCCAGCGGTGCAGCCGCGCCCGCGGCCAAAGGTGGTTCTATTGGTATCAAGGTCATGGGCGCCATGCTCGGCGGCGTCGTCGCTGTTGCTGGTCTTCTCTAAACACCTACCCATCTATCCACGAGGGCAAAACATTCCATCAAGGACATACGACACAACAGATTTCAGAGTTTGCCGTCAGCACAAGGGCAGGAGGCGTTGATCACCCATCCATACCCATCATTACAACTATCGTCACTCCCTTAAACACTACCTTTTTCTTTACAGTCGCTCAAACAATTTTCAAATATTTTCTGTGGCGACTCATCAGCAAACGGGGACATGGTTTAGTTTGATGCCTGATTGCATTATTGGCTGTGGTGGATCGATCGGTGGCACATGAAGACTGAAGGTTGGCAGGGGGTACCGAAAGGGGATACCATAGACATAGCGATTCATCACAGCATGCGCAACATTATTATTCACATAAATTATTTTCATTTAAACCGGTGTGGCCTTTTCTATTACAGAATCATATGTCTCCATCTGTCGTAGTTTACCACATTGGCGGTGGACTTGATGCCCCCTTCATACGATGATAGCCATGATTGTCAGAACAAAGATTTACGAATGGCCTCATGAGAGGTTCAGTTGTTTGTTAACTTGACAAAGTTAAGTTGCATGTTGGTGCAAAAGGTGCCTTGTAAACTGTCCTGACCCCGCGTGCTTACAATCAGTTGCCATGCTGACACTTTGCTTTCATGAAGTCAAGGTACATTTGGCGTGTCTTTTGTTCTGCAATAAATTGATATCTCATGGCATCTTTGAGCTTGTGATCGGATGAGATGCTTTAATGAAACCCTTGCTTGACCTTTGACTGCACTGGCACAGCACCTAATATGACAGCGTTTTCTATCAACGTACGTAGGAATATATCCCACAAGAGGACTACAAAGTTGCCGGCTTTGTGATATTGGAGTCCTTTCGAGGAGGTTGGGGGACATTTATTGCATATCGGGTTGGTACCTAGGCTCAGTTGCTCCCCTCTCGCGTCATATGTGGCGACATATTCCATTTTCATGACCCTCTCTCGACTTGGATTGGTATGAGGCTACTGACGATATTGTGACATGGAAATGGATAATGAGCATTATGTCTAGAGTTGTGAGAGTGTATGTAACGATCGATTGGTTGATAAGAAGATAAATAAGTCCCTATCTGGAGCAAGAGTCATTGCCAAGTCCGTTGTTTCTGTTTCTAATACGTTTATGTGTTTGTCTGTTTGCCTAATTTTCAATGAACATTCACATTTTGGTAATAGAACTTCCAAAGAACTCTCATAGTTTCGGTGTTTTTTTTGTGAGTTTGTCAAGAGGTTCTACTGCCACTTCGAGGTTTGAGCTCGTATATGTTGCCCATCACATTTCTCCCGTTGACATATCCGATTCGAGAATTCACGGAGAGAACGTCCTCTGGGGGGGGGGGGGGGGGGGGGGTAATGGGGGAACAGAAGCCAAGAACGCCTAGGAACACGGGTAAAACCGAGGTAAATAGTTGGGGGGGGTGGGGGGGGGGGGGGGGGAAAGGGGGGGGGGGGGGGGGGGGGGGGGGGGGGGGGGGGGGGGGGGGGGGGGGGGGGGGGGGGGGGGGGGGGGGGGGGGGGGGGGGGGGGGGGGGGGGG